>CAOJBK010681672.1:0-11619 GCA_948294925.1 Codiaeum variegatum | reverse complement strand
GCCAGTGCCAGCAATTTGGTGTGCTAGGGCCTGGCACGGCCGTGCCAGGGGAGGGTGCCAGGCTACTGCCTGGGAGGCAGTAGCTTGGCACTGTTGGCTGGCACGGCCGTGCCAGTCGACCGTGCCAGGCTACTATCTGGGAGGCAGTAGCTTGGCACAGTCAGCTGGCATGGCCGTGCCAGGCGACTGCCTGGCCAGACAATCCGCCTGCCTTCCACCGGCTGTGCAGCCTTTGGCACAGTCGTGCCAACGTCCGTGGGAGGTATTGCCACCATTTTCTCTCATTTTCTTCGTCTTTCAAACTCGAACTTCAAAATTATCCTTTCTAACCTTGGATTTCAATTAATTTCTTGAAAACAACTAAAAACACTTAGAATAAACAAATCAAACTCAATTTAAAGCACAAAATCGTCAAGAAAATGGGATATATTAATGCATAATTTATCAATTTGGCTAGCTGGGATATACTAGCTGGGATAAATTTCTGATCTACTTTTAGGGATGTGTGTTTTCCCTCAAATCCTTTTGGACTAGAGGAATGATCCCTATTTACCATTTGTGTTTTTTATTAATTTTACAGTTTTTATATTATAATTGTCATTCATGTCATATAATTGTTCATGCGCCATTTAAGTATGTTTTATTCTGTTCATCCATCACAAGAATATGCCATGCATACATGAAAAGATTTTTACCACAAACTATATAAGTTTTTCAGTCAAAATTATTTAGAAAATAAACTAATTTTCTAAAATAAATATCTTATATCAATCATGAGTTCCTGAATCCAACCTTTGGTTAAATGCTTGCCTTTTCCTAAAATTGGGAAAAATAACAAATTTTCAAATGGAGTTAATCAGTTTCTCAATTACCTTGAAAACAAATTATTTTCAAAAAATTATGTGGCAACTCAAACACAACGCACCCAGTAGACTCATAAGGAGTTCACATAAAGTGGGAATCCGATCCACCGATACCATGCGCAATCCGACCCCTCGCGGTTGATTTCTGTGAGCCAGGTACTCGATGGCGCATTAGTGGCCCGGTTCGGGTGGGGCCTCAGCGCTGCAAGGACTCTAAGAGTGTCACAATTTCTATTGCTTGGCCAAGCCATAAATAGAATATCCTGCCATTGATCCTTTAAAACCCATTTGTCTTCGAACAAAAGACCTCTCCTAAAATTAAAGTTCCTAAATTCTTATTTGAGAATGATGGGATGGTGGTCAGACCCAATCAATGCTCCATGTACAACCTTTGTTGTATTGAAGCTCATTCTCTAGCTATGATTTTCCAATACCCTATCAAGTTTTTGTGCAGTTCTTCCCCGATTATACCTTTTGTTATGCCATGTAAAAGTTGTATCTTTGAATCCTAGATCAATAAGTTTAACTTCATTAATCTATATAACAAATTTCTAAGCGGTACTATCCATTACCCACCTGCCTCCACTTTTTCCCTCAGGAGAAGCTCTCACATTCAAATCCCCTTGACAACACCAGTCCCTTCCATTCTAAGGTTCAAACCACCTACAATCTATATACCTCTTCATTCTCTTCTATATATAGGTTACTATAGAGGAAAGAGTGAAACCACATAATTTGGTCCTTAGTTCTTTAAATCTAGGTATGCACTAGATATGTGTTGGCTCTAATGATCTCCACTTTTAGATCCTTATTCCTTTAAATAAAAAGATCCCCAACACCATCCATACTATCCACATAGAAGTTAAAATTATAGTTCCATTTTCTTCTCAGTTTCTCTACAAAACCACTATTTTTATTAACTTCTAAAAGAAAAACTACAATTGGACTATGGGGGGAAATAAGCCTCCCTAAAGTTTGAATTATCAGGGATTGCAATTTTAGCTTAAAAAGATCATGGCTTCCCGATTGCTTGAGGTGAGCCACCAATGCCTTGAGAACAAATATTAGACCCATAAACACTAGCATATTCCCTTTTGGGTTCTTTCTCCTAAAAAATCAAAATTTTTAGTAGTAAGAGTACCTCTCAAATTTTGAATAGCATAACCTCCCCTAGCCCTTGCAAGCCTCTAGACTATGAGTTACTTTTGGGAAAAAGAAATGTTAACTGACATTGTTTGTGGTTTTTAGCAGGATATTTGGGGATTTTTAGGGGATTGTAAAGCTTGATTTTTTGGCCTAAATCGAACTAGGAAGGAGCTTCTATAAAATGGGCTGATGGACATGCCCCTATCACATTTAACTTAAGCTTTTTCACCCACATTACAGTTTTCTTTTTTTTTTTTAAATGAGAAGTCCAACCCAAAATAATGTTCTAAACATGTCCCTTCTAACTTCTTCAATTCACTATTAGTGGTGGATCATAATTTTCTAAAGAGTCCATACCTATACAAGATGTGCCTACTATCTTTTAGGTCACCGATCCAATTTCTTCAATGCATAAATCTTGTACACAATCCAAAATATACCCAAAGTGTCGAAGGAATTCCTTAATTCCTTCCAACATTCTTGATTGTAGTTGTTGAACAAATCCCCATCAGTTGTAATCATCTGTCAGATCAGCTCAATATCACAATAACGTAAGAAACATAACCCGTAAAAAAAAATATAGTGCTAACATTGCTTATTGTTAAAAGAGTAACTACATTGGAAAACAATTTTGTGTGTTTGAAAAACACATAACTAATTTATAGTATTAATATATACAATCAATAAAATAAGAAAAAAAAATGTACCTGAAAAAGCATGAAAATAAAAAACATAAACAACCTATTATGAAATTAAAAAAAAAAAAACACATTGAAATAAATTCAATAAATTTTTTTTTCAACATTTTGAAGAGATGGAACTCCTAACAGTATCTCTTAATAGAAAGACATATCATCACCTGTAAAATAGGAAGATAACAATATTCTGTCATTGGCCCATCGGATTACAATGTGCTGATGTAATTCTCCTTGTTTGCTTTTTACTTCTGATTTGTTTGCCGTTTAACTCTTTATTAAAACACATATTAAAAATTGATATGTAAACTCTACTATACTAATAGATGGTTCTAATACCATTTATCATTAATTAAAATTCTTTATCTAAGTTTTAATACTTCAAACTTTTTAAACTCTATTCAAATTTTTTTAAAAATATTTTAGTATTAATAGTGTAGGACAATTTTTTAGTTTCAAAAAAAAAAAACATAAGATAGATTTTTTTTTTATTTGAATTCATATTAATTTATGTAAAAAAAAATTAATGTAAGATAAGAAGTATTTGCTTTTACCTATTATATTTCGATTCCATTTTCCAACGTCGAGAATCAATTAATAAAAAGATAAAAATAAATACATAATATGATGAAATATGTACAACTTAAAAAATTTGAAAGGAAAAATTTTCACCACATGTTTTCACGTATATAGCTTCTTTCTGGTTTAGTAATAGTTAATAAATTTTATTCATGTCGGTTGAAATAATGTTAACTAATAATAGATAAAACAATAATTAAAAAAAAAATTACAAATCTAAAACCTAGGCACCTAAAAATATGGTGCATCAACTGTTTAAAAAAGAGAAAAGATAATTAAACAAATTAGTTAAAAATACGTAGGTGCATGAGCATGCATTAAGTGTTCAAATCATTCCATTCCAAAATAATTAAAAAGAGAGAAAAACAAAAAAGAAGTTTATAGAGAAAATCTTAATGATTTTGGATTGCGAATTTATAAATAATATGTATATTTTTGCCTTTAGTAAAAGATTTACAGTAGCTCAAGAGTCGTAGATTTACAGCAACTCCGGAGTCATAAGCATAATTGGTTGAACTCCGATTTTGTTTGCTTTATTATTTTAAATTTATTTTACTTTCTCACAAATCTGATTATAGGAACATTTGCATAATTTTTCCAACAACTCATTTTATAGATTGAACTTGAATTTTATCCCTTATTTTGGATGATAGTTATTTAAATATTTTGAAATTTTAATTTTAACTGAGAAAATATTTTTGATATAAATTTTATTTTTAAAAGAATACATTTGAATTATTATTAACTATAAATAGAATTATGATAGATTTTAAGTATTCTATTTGTTGTGAATATGAATTTATTAGAATGAATGTTTTTTGAGCAAAAGATTACATCAAATATTCTTATTTGCTCCATGACAGCACATATACCTTCCATTGCATGTAAGCTAAAAAAATATGAGACTATTAAATAGAATTGGTTGAATAGGGTTTTTTTTTTGTTTTGTTTTACCCTTTTCATTGATTTCAATATATTTATATACAAGAATAATCCTTAAATTGAGGATACTAAAATAGTAATTCATATCTAATCACCTAAAATAAAGAACTGAATACATATCAGATCACCTAAGATAAGGAAATCGAATCATAAAAATGACATAGTTGACAGTGCATATATTCACATTTATCATGCATTAATGGTGCTTTACTGTATAACCATGTTGACACTCCCCTCAAGTTGACAAGAATATGTCTTCTAATCCTAACTTGTTAAGAGATTTCTAAAAAACTTCCATAGGAACTACATGAGTTAAAACATCTGGTAATTGCATATTAGGCCAAACAAAACGAATGTCCACTAACTTTTGATGAAGTGTCTGTCAACTTTAATGTGTTTAGTTTGATCATGCTGAAAAAGGTTGTTATCTATCTCACGAGCTGTATTATTATCACAATGTAATATCATAGGTTCCTTTGGAGTGAAGCATATCTTGATAAGTAATAATATGATCCACAAGAGTTCTGATATTTCATGAACCATGCCTTTGTACTATACTTTTGTTAATGATCATGATGTTACATTTTGTTTTTTGCTTCGCTAAGTGATAAGATTTCTAGCCACAAATATGAAATACCCAGATGTAGATCTACGATCTGTAATGCTTCCAGCTAGTCAACATTGAAGGAAACGTTACGAAGTCATGCAGTGGAAGTAGAAAAGAGAAAGCTTGAATCGGGAAAGGATTCGAATTATGGTTTTCAAAAAAATTTTCAAAAACCTAATTTTGCTAAACTCTTTTAACAAAATTAAATTAGGCAATTATTCAAATACTTTGAACCATTGCCATAACCTAGGGTTTGAGTATAAAATATTTTGTCAAAACTCTTTTAACAAAATCATTACAAATTTTCAAACACTTTGAAAACTAAGTTCTATGTTAAAACTCTTTTAACATAGATGGTTTAGTCATTTATCAAACTCTTTGATAAATGTCTAAACCAAGGTTTAGACCTTTAACTTCAACCAATGATATTTAACCAATTTGTGTACAAAACACAAATTGAACAAAGAAAGGTTTGAAGTAAAAATACATCTCACCTTCCTTTATTAAGCTCTCCAAGTATGAAGCCTCTAGCTTGAAATATACCTAGCTTTTCTTTGTTCAAGAAGCTTGAATCATCTCTCTTTGGTCAGCCAAATGTTTGATCCTTACTCTTTTACTTAAGAACTTGAGACTTAAGGATTGAATTTGGACTTAAAAGCTTCTCTACACTTCTTTCTCAAAGGTTAATTGAAGAAGAGTTTGTGTTTGAAGAACTCTTCTTCAAACAAACTTTCTCTCTCAATTTTGTGTAAATTTCAAGCTTTCTCTCTCTAACTATTAGAGAGTTTCTCTCTCTAACTCAATGAAGAAAATGATGAAAAGGTTCATCATCTCTTCTATGTGTTGAGAGAGTTGGGGTTAGGCAAAAAGATAACACACCTTGCCTTATATAGCCCATTCCCTTTTCTTCTCCCTTTCCTTAAATTAAAGAGGAAAAAGGGGAACCTTATCTTGTTGACTTATTGATTATTTGACTAGTCAATTAGTCAACAAGATTAAGATTATAATTAGTAGGAATCACCTTTAAACCTCAATTAACCACATCTAATGTGGATTAGACTAATATGTCATGTTAAACCTAATTATTTGTTTCTTTGTCCAAAATCAGTTTAATTAGTCATGCCCATTTGTATCTCATACAAACTATGATATAATTGAAATTATTCTTTTATGAATTAAACATCAAGACATGCTAGTATCTTTGTAAATTTAATTACATGTTTAATTCAATCATCATTAACAATTAATTAAACTCTTTAATTAATCATTAATATAATTCATACAAGCTAATGGGAATTACTATATGGTATGTAACTCAATAGGTTCAGGTTCTAATTAGCAATGGGATAAAGAAAACTATTTTCTTCCCACCTTGTGTGTTAACCTAATTGCATACTTAGTCCCATAAGTCGTGAGTGACGTCTAGCATAACATATCACGACTATCCAATTAGAAATGAATGTCGGTGATCACATCCTTAACATTGCATGGACCTCTCGATCATAATTATTGTGCACTTGAATCCCTTCATTACGGATTCCTAATCTTAGCTAGGGTCATGGAATAGTCAAACCCTATATGCTAGATATATGACCTCCAATAGGTTGAGTTCTCGATAAACCCGATTCCTACTAGAAACTCTTTCTAGTGAACCTTATCCACTTTGGCAATAGATTTGCACATCAAGAACAATCAGAATTCATAGGATTCCTTCCTTGGTTACCCAAGTTAATGAATCCTTTCTTGGTTAGACACTTATCCCAACATATCACTGATTATGGCCACCACATGTCATATACCATACATGACTAGAATCAGTATGTAAGCAGTAACAATCCATAGCTACCAATATGCCAGATAACATGTCACCTCAAGTCTAAAGATTATATACATAATCATGATCTAGATAATACAATATTGACTAGTTGGTAATGACCCATCTATCCATCATCTAACGCCATTGTTCAACTTACTCATACCATGAGTATGCTCACATGTTGTCACGACATTACATATCTGTAGCATGAGACTCACTACCTCCATACCAATAAGTATCGCATACTTATCATAGATGACAATAGAGATGATGTTCTCCCAAATTAATGGTGTCCCCACCAATAATCCTATGACCATGAACAACCTTTAAAATATCAGATAAAGGGAAATTTGTCATTCATATTCTCAAAATCTTTAAGAATAGATTCTCTACATAATACTTAAAGGACATATATACGTTCAACACAAGGAATGTTTTCATTTAAAGAACATATATTCTAAAGCCAGTTAGGTTTTCATTTACATTCACATGCTGAGTGTAGCTCTAGGGCATACACTACTGGCAAACATCAGTATACCCTGAGAATTCAATATGCCCATGCTTCTTGAAGATCAATCCTTTTATAGGAGTCCCTTTTAGATACCTTAAAATTCTCATAACAACAGCCATGTGATCTTCACTCTGCTCATGCATAAATTTTCTTACCACTCCAACAACATAAGCAATGCCTGGTCGAGTGTAAGATAAGTAGATTAACCTTCCAACTAGCCTTTTATATCGATCTTTATTTGTTGGAACTTGATCTCGATAAATGGCTAGGTGATGATTTTTAACAATTGGAGTTTGAACAGGTTTACAATCAAGCAAGCCTAATTCAGTCAAAAGATCAAGTATATATTTTCATTAGAACATGTATATACATTTTTTAGACCTTGCAACTTCAATGCCTAAGAAGTATTTTAATCCCCCTAAATCTTCAAATTCAAACTCAGAGGATAAATACCTTTAAAGATTTTTTATTTCTTCTATATCATTACCTGTCACAATCATATCACTTACATAATGATCAGAAGAGCCACCTTATCATCCATGTGTTTGATAAATAAGGTATGATCTGAGCTTGCTTGGTGATACCTATTTCTCTTCAAAGTTTCTATAAATTTGCCAAACCATACTCTCAGTGACTGCTTCAACCCATACAATGCTTTTTGTAACTTACACACTTTATTACTAGATTGAGATGTATTGAAACCAGGTGGGATATTCATAAACACCTCCTCTTCTAAGTCCCCATGCAAAAATTCATTTTTAACATCAAATTGTCTCAAAGGATAATCAAAATTTGCTACCAAAGATAATAAAATCCTGATTGTGTTCATCTTCACAACTGTAGACAACATTTCTTAGTAGTCAATGCCAAATGATTGAGTATACCACTTAGCTGCTAATCTCACC
Organism: Codiaeum variegatum; assembly: GCA_948294925.1. Lineage (NCBI taxonomy): Eukaryota > Viridiplantae > Streptophyta > Magnoliopsida > Malpighiales > Euphorbiaceae > Codiaeum > Codiaeum variegatum. The sequence continues at coordinate 3,555 of CAOJBK010681672.1, read as the reverse complement.
TTGTACCAATTAATTGTCCCATATGCTTGATAGTGAAGATGCATTTATAGTCAACTAGCTTCTTTCCTAGGCGAAGAGACACGATACTCCATGTGTCATTTTTCTGCAGAGCGTCTATTTCAACTTCCATTACCTCTTCGCATTTTAGATCCTCAAGTGCTTCTTTAACCTTTGTAAGTATCTTAACATTTTCCATCTGCTTGGTAAAGGCCTGATGTTGTGATGAAAGTATGTGAGTAGAAACATATTGTGTGATTACATATTTTGATTTTCCATCTCGAGAGTACCTATCAAGTAGTTTACCATGATTCTATCTAGGAGGAAAAGAGTAAATTGGCATAGGTAATACAGAAGAAGTAAAGAGTTCAGAGTTGCTTACCTCAGGAATATCTATTGGCTCTTGAATGTGTACTTGAGGAGAGGAAAGTGAATCTTCATAAGTGCATGAATTTTTATCTTTATTGTATTCATTTCTGCCATCCGTTCATGTATCAATATCAGTACATACATTTCTTCCTTCAGTACATGCATCTTTACCTTCATTCATGCATATATCCACATTTTCTCCCTCTGAAGCTGAAAACTCCATATTCATCTGCTATTGTGGTAGATAAATCCAATTATAGTTATCACGATGTATCTCCCCTTGAGAATTAGAGGTAGATTGATCATTACAGAAGAAATACTCCATTTTTTAAAAGGTTACATCCATACTCACATACATATGTCGAGTAGTTGGGTGATAACTTTGATAACCCTTTTGATGAGGGTGAAAACCAAGAAAGATACATCTTATTACACAAGGATCCAGTTTAGTGTGTTGAGTTTTGGGGTGAGGGACATATGCTAAACACCTAAAAACTTATGGTCCCAACTGTAAAGAAGATGGAATCTTAATATGTTTAGCAAGCACCTTTAAAGGAGTTTGAAAGTTAAGAACACGTGATGACATTATGCTCATGAGATGTAAAGCATAAGTAACATCATCTATCCAATGTGTTTGTGAAACATTTACACTAATGAGAAGTGCTTTAATTGTTTCCAGTTTATGACTATTCTTGTGCTCGGCAATTTCATTCTATTGAGGAGTATCCAAGCATGTAGTTTCATGGATAATACCATTAGCTTTTGAAAAATTGTGAAAGTTTAAAGCTTATATACTCTCCACTATTATCTGATCTAATCACTTTGACAGGAAGAGAAAACTGAGTCCAAACCATGTCATAAAAAACTAGAAAAATAACACATACATCACTCTTATGCTTCATAGTATATAACCAAGTCATTCTTGTGCAATCAGCAATGAAAATAACAAACCATCTCATTCTATATTGAGAAGTGATTGGAGAAGGTCCCAAAACATCTGAGTGGATTAACTCAAGTGGAACTGCTCTCTTGTACAAACTTGGAGGATATGAAGTTCTGTGGCTTTTAGCCAAAATGCAAACATCATACTTAAGAGAAGAATTTAAAATATTATTAAATAATGATGGGAATAATTTTTTCAAGTACCCAAAGGATGCAAGACCCAATCGACGTCGCCACAAACGGATTTTCTTCAAATTATCATCATAGGAACTCTGAATTTGATTAACATAACCAGTTGCAACATCATCTATATTGTACAACCCTTTCCTCTTAATACCACATGCAATGGTTGCCTACGTCTGGATATCTTGAAGTAAGCAAAATGAGGGAAACATTAGCACAACACACTGTAATTGCTCGGTAATTTGACTAACAAATAACAAATGATTTGATAATGCAGGGACAAGCAAACAATTTTGCAAAGAAAGAGTAGGGGTAAGGGTTATTAGTCCTTCACCAACAAGGGAGGTGGTTTCCTTATTAACCGTCATAACATTTTTAAATCATTATCTTGGGCTAGATGTAGACAAACATATGTTTGTATTACTTGATTTCTCCAATGAAAAGTTTCATCTAAAACCTGAAGGTAAATTATTGAAATTAGGTGATTCAATTAAGTTAGGATTTTGGTTTATAATGGAAGTTTCATCAGTCATGGTGAATCTCTTGTTTCGAGATTGAGGGAATGGAAAGGGAAAAGAAAGAAAATTAATTGATTGTGAATTTCATGAATTAATATGATTCTCTGATACCATGTTAAAAAAGGAGAATTGGTGGAATAGGAATTTTTGTCTTGAAGGATTAGGATTTTTTGTCTTACAATTCTCATTGATTTCAATATGTTTATATATAAGAATGATATTTACATTAAGAATACTAAAATAGTAATACATATATGATCACATAAAATAAGTAAACTAAATACATATCAGATCAACTAAGATAAAAAAAAAATTTGAATTATACAAATATTATAATTGACAGTACATATATTCACAGTTATCGTACATTAATTTTATTTTACTGTACAACTATACTGACAGTGACTTGCCGGTGCAAGAGCTGCTCTTTAAAAAAAAAAAAAAAACAGGAAGCTGGAATTTATTTATCAATCAAAGAGTCATGACATACAACTTCTATAAGAAAAGACGGACACCTGTTGAAATCACAAAGCGTAGCTAAACAATGAGCCTCCTTAGCTAACAAATTGAGTATTTACGAGGAAGTTTCCTTTATGACAAATTGTCATGTGAGAATTGCTTCATCCTCTAACCTTCGCTTTTCCTACTCATCAATCTTTGTCTCTTTTCTTAAAGCAAAACTTCACCTTTATATTATAATTTCCCATTTGTCCCTAATTCCATTACTTTCACTTAAGAGAGAAACAGAGAGCCAATCGGCAAAGAAAGAAGAAAACGATGTCGGATTGGGGACCAGTGTTTGTCGCAGTGGTGTTATTTATACTTTTAACACCAGGTTTGCTGATTCAAGTACCGGGTCGTCACCGATTCATTGAGTTTGGGAATTTTCAGACGAGTGGAGTTTCCATATTGGTTCACTCTATTCTCTACTCTGCTTTCATTTGCATTTTCTTATTAGCTGTCGGAGTTCATGTGTACATTGGTTGAATTTTATTAATTATAATTTATATTTTCTTGTGTGACAAATCTTGAGTGCTTGAGAGTTAGATGTAGGAAAATTACTATTGTTTGATTTTAACCAGTGTTACCATAACCGGTTCGACAGCGAGACAGTCTAAGATCCGATTTTAAAAATGAAAAAAGAAACCTGGATAATGAATCGGAAAAACCATGGCAGTTAAAGTTTTAATTAAAAAAATTAATTTTATTAAAATTTTTTCATATTTAATTTTATAAATTAAGATATTAAATTAGAAAGTGAATATTTTTTTTTAATTATTGCTGATGCGTCCTAGATTTGGACACGCTGAGATGTGATTGTTCTGGTTGAACTGAGACTGGACCTGCACAGAATAACAGATGGTCAGGGGTGCCGGACGTGTTGTCCGGCGTTAACCCTCCGACTCTTAAGTCAGTGAATGGGTGAATCACAGATGGAACCGTATGTAAATGTAAGGCTTTTAGAGTAAGTTGTTCATACCTTACATTAGTCGTGGACTCATGTATTTATAGGGCGAAGAAACCCTGTAGATAGAGGCACGTGTTG
>CAOJBK010680508.1:0-16281 GCA_948294925.1 Codiaeum variegatum | reverse complement strand
CAATTTAACTTATGTTGACGTGTCATAAATTGGCCAATCCGTGCTTGCACCTATCTAAACCCTAATGAGTCTTTAAGAACTATAAAAGGACATAATTTATATCAAAGAAGGGGGTCTTAGAGGCTCTCTCCCTTGGGGGCTCTGTCTTGGATGTTTACATCTAGGGTTCACTTACAGCCACCAAGAACCAAGGGTTTGCAGATCAAGGGTCAATTAGAGGTGGAGAAACACAACTGGAGGCAAGATTAAACAAGATTGTCATTGGAATTCAAGGATTAAGCTAGGGTTCATCATGCTTTCTTTGGTTTATTTTCTTTCCCTTTTGATTTTTTGTTTTCCCTTTGCTGTTATGAACTAAACTTGTCTAATCTACCTAGATTAGATGAGTATTTGGTGTTTTATATGGATTGATTGAATATTTTACTCAATTAATTTTTGGTTTTTCATTAAGTTTATATCTTGATTATTTAATCTAAAAATCAATTGTGTCACTAGCGTGTTGATTGGTTTATGTTGCTTAAACTTTGCTAGAGATAGATTGTTTAAACCTAGAACACTCAAGATTTTAATAAGATTATTATGTTTGCTATAGATAGGTTCACAAACTCCTAGGGTTCATATATTTTTCATTAGATCTTCATGCTTTTTCTAATTGAATAGGATTGATAAGAGATTCTGTCTTATTACTTAGGAATTAGGGTTTAATTGCTTGAGAAAGATTTAAACCTAGAATTGATGAAAAATCCCACTTAATAATTGCCTTGAATTTTCATTGAGCTGTTGGTTGTCTATACAATATATTCAAATACAAGTCGAAGTCTAAGTAGATTCTCTATTTCATATTTATTTAATCCTTAGTCTTGCAAGTTCTTGAAGTTATCCCTTAGGAATTAGGATTTTAAATTTCCGTGATTAATTGTGAACTAGACAATGGTTAAAGTTTGAGCTGGTACTTGCGTTAGTGTCTCTGTGGATCGACCTCATTACTGCTATACTACTCAAATGATAGGTGCACTTGCCTAGAGCCAGGGTAGAATTAGTTGTCGAGCATTATAAACTTTAAAACCCCTGGTGTCGCTTTTAGCGCCCATCACGAACAAAGTAGAAACAAAATGAAAATGATGAAAGACTTACCTTGGGAATTGAAGGCAGAATAGTTACAGTGGGTAAAGAGGTGGAACTCTCGCCCAGTAGAGAAACAACTTACCTAGCAGTCCCTCCAAGTGAAGCTACATAAAAGAAAGTCTGAATTAATGAAAGCAGCGAGGGAGAATTAAAAAAGAGAAGTGAAGTAAAAATCGCCAACTCTTCACGAAGGTCTCCTTGTGGAGTGTTTATCCCTCGTCCTACCCACTTCCCTGCCATCAGGAAGAATCACTTGGAGGGGCTTAGCCTTGATAGGAGAAGCAGTCCTAGCAGACTGTCCAGCCTGCCAACACTTCCCCAACCTCTAGAGAGTTTCATAGACCCCCCCCCCCCCTCCGAAGGTTAAAAGAAGATGAAAAGGAAAAAGATAAGGAAATAGAAGAATCAGAAAAGATAAAATTACCTATGGGAGGTATAAATACCTGAGCAGGAAAAGCCGAACCACTAGCCCCAGCAGATGGAGGAGCAAATTTCTTCTCTAAAAACTCATTCATCACTGCCTCATTCTTATTATACAAGAAGTTGTAAATCTCGATCAGTCAATCTTCAGAGTAAGATAGGATACAATTGTGATAGTATATTTGGAGTAGCTTATTGAACTCTTACTCGTCCTTAGCCACTGACTCCATCATATCAAACACGTGCCTCACCACCAGCTGAAAATAAAGCATTTGCATAATCTTGCCCTCGAATTTTCTGAGCATCGGCAACTGCTCATATTGCCTCTTCTTCTCGAAGCCAAAAGGATGTTTCAGATGAAGGGAGGAAGAGGCGGTAGCTGTCGAGGCACTAAAGCCAGAAGGATGAGGGGTAGGAGTAGGACCGTGGCAAGGAAAAGAACCCTGGATCAGCCGAGACTAGCTTATCTTCAAGGTAATAATTGGCCTTGAGGTCTTCTACGACCTTCGTTTGGATATCTGAAAGATGAAGGGGCTTTCTTCATCGTCATCTCCATCATCTGGCTCAGGAGCCGATCTCTTCAAGCCATGTGCAGAGAGCTAGGGCCCACTAGATGAATAGGGGGACTTGAAGGTATCTGAGCCCTTATATCACCTTTAGAGGGTGAATCCCTATAATATGTGGACAGGTGAGGGAAGTTCACCTCTTAAAGGTGGAGCCGCTGAATAGCAATTTGAATCTCCTCCTTTGTGAAAGGTCGAAGCTCTCCTATAAGGGGATCATGGACAGGGATGACTCGTATAAGATCGTGTTTTGGTTTTTGATTCTTTTCTTCCTCGGACCTTATCCCCAACATGAGCCAAAGGTCCTTGTTTACTGCCTTCAAGGGCTTTTCTAAAAGAGAAAATAACAAAGGATCAAAACAATATAATGAACACAAGTAAAAATAAAAGAAAAAACACTTACCCATCAAGTTCGCGAGGTAGAAAGGAACCAATAGGTGACCATCCTTGTCTTCTAGGAGGCTCCCTCAAGCTGATAAACACTAACAAGTTCCTTCTATCGTCTTCACTGAGAGGAGGGTTGTCAAAAAGTTTATGAGGCTCTCGGTAGTCCCTATCGAAGCCTAACCCAACATCATTTTAGCCGGCATAATATAGCCTGCAGAATCGACACTTCCGGTCATTTGCCTTGTTAGGCTTTGAAGAGAAGAGCTTTCTGTTTGTCCTCCTAGAGTACATGAAGACCCCTATGTCGCTCTAGCATGACACAAACCGATAGAAGGTTTGGAAGAGCTCCATCGAAGGGCCAGAAATCCCTAGGCAGAAGTAAAGGACCTCAAAAACATGAATATTGAGAATGGAATTCGGTGTGAGAGTAAACGGTATCACACCAAAGTGTCTGAAAATACCCAAAAAGAAGCCAGAGGGAGGAAAAAGTAGGCCACAAAGCAGCTGGGTGTAGAAAATGATGTAATCTCAACCACCAACAAGAACATTGAATTGAGGATCCTCATGAAAAATATGGTGAGAAGGAGAAGGAAAGATAAAGGAGACTACATGGGTAATGCGATTAAAGTTAGCTTGTAAAGGCTCCCAATTGATGTTTGACTTAGGAACCATGATTCTCCAGGCAGGAAAGAGGGATTGAATGATGAAGTCCTCTCTGATAACTTGAGCGGGTCGATTTGATTGGTATTATCTAGTTTGGGCCATTAAATAAAAAAAGGTGGCATGAAAAGAGTAAAGAAAGGTAAAGAAGTATGAAAAGGTGAAGAAGCAAGGAATTTTGAGCAAAGGAAGAATAGGAAGGAAAAAAGGTCAAAACAAGGAAGTATATATAGGCCTTCTAGAAGACACTTCATATTTATAGCAGTTATAATTAAAAAAACAACACGTGGTAAACCATTTTAATGAGTTGGTAAGCCACATGGCAGAGGAACCCTCATCGAAACAAAAGTTTCGCAGATAGCATCACTGATTCGGCAAGGAACAAGCCGAAGGACCCAACGGTGGGAAAACTACACACCGATAATAGGAGTCGAAGCTCATAGAAATACATTAAGGCGAAGTCAAATTCCCCATCGAAGGATGTCAGAAGCAATGACACACGTATGCGATAACATCCGATCAGAGAGCGAATGTCTTGGGAGATCCCCTGGGCGGATTTTGTTCAAAAAGAGGCATAAGGCTTCGAAGTCCTTCAACCTCTTATGAACAAAGGGGGCCACCAATACGAGTTGAAATAAAGAAGATTAAAGGGCTTATAGATTTGAAAGAACAAGTAAACAGTCTAGGAAGGTTAGGCCCAAGCCTAATCAAAGAAGATATGGGACTTTGACATGGAGCCTCAGCATAGGGATTCAGCCCACTTTGTGTCAAAGCCACCCACTAAGTGGGACTCACCTGAACAATATATAATATTCTCCAGAATACGGGCCCTACATATGACATGAACAAGTGTCATTCTGTTACTGGGGGACCACTCACTGCTATACAGATTCCCCCATGTGGCATCCTAACCATAATACAAATGACCCTAAGGAATCTTATAAATACTATAAATACTTCATGATGGCATGAATTTCAAGGTAAGCAATCATAATCCAAAATAATCCAGAAACCCTAATCCAATATTATTCTAAGAGCTCTTCAAGCCTAAAACATTACAAACCCATTTACTGACTTGAGTGTCGAAGGGTCTTTACTAGGCTCAAAGCCTGGTCCTCTTAGCTTACATTTGTTCTTTGGTGCAGACATCTAATATCAAAGGCTCAGACAGTCCATCTCACATCTTGAGATAAGAAGTTGTTAGGCTTAAGTCCTATCACCAATCTTTTTAGCTTCTGATACTATGTGAGAATTTGTGAATGAGTAATAATAATTTGGCTCATACATGATTAAAAGGTTAAAACTAACACACACACACACACATAGAGAGAGTATAATCCTATCACTAATTACCACAACTCCATATATATATAGTATAATCCTAACACTAGTTACCACAACTCCACTTACAAGTTTACGAAGGAAGATGGAGAGACATTAACAACGCAATTACAGAAGCTGCTACTTTAAAAAGAAGATCGTTGACAGTTTAAAAATAAAACTTTATGAAAGAATTTTTTTTAAAAAAAAAATTTATACTTTGTGAAAATGCTTTGGTAAAAGAATTTATTTTTTAGTTATTAAGGAGATCTAATGGGTTGAAATCACATTATGAACTATACAATATAAATACCACTCTCTTTTAACATATCTCACCATGTTATTGATAACATATATAGTATGTGAGAGTCGAATATGAGATCTTCTTTTCATGCATCTTAAAATTGATGAGAATACAAATTAGAATTGGCTTTGGTAAAAGGAGATTTGGATTCTACATAATTAATATTTATATTCTACCATTTTAAGAAAGTTAGTTATAAATCTTTCTTTTAATTTTTAAATCAAAAGCCATATCCACATGTATAGCTATAAAATAAAATAGAAAAGAAAAATATATACCTATATTACATTTAAAGAAACTGGAAATATTCAGATAAGACTTAAACAAAAAGGAAAAGGAAATCCATCAATTTTTTTTTTATATACTGGGGATCTAATGGATCACGAGTTATATAATACGGGATAATTATATCTTTAATATGTATTATATAAGTAAAATCCCACCTAATATAAAGGAGAGGATTCGAACTCGAGATCTCTCACTTTCAAGAACAATATTTGCCGCTTCAATTAGACTTCAAGTATACCTATCAAATTTCTTTTAATTTAATATAAAACTCCTTTATTGTTTAATGATGACTAGGATCGACCATTTACACCAAGCTCATAAGATCCACCCAAATTTTATTCAATTATAGTGGATAATTTTGGGGATAATATCTGAATTAATTGGAAATGATATGAATAAATTTATATTTGAAAAGTAACATTATTATATTTGAGTAATACACTAATAATATTGAGATTGGAACTTTTTAATACGATTTAAATAAATGACATAATAAAACATGTAATAATATATTTAAATTTGAGATGACATGTTAATTATAAATGGATTAATTTATTAATTATATAAAAAATTAAATTTAATCGGATTAGTTTGCCCAAATGACATAATTAAACACATTTATTCTTATTCATTATTATTTGTAGTTTGGTTTGGTTTTAAATATAGATAGTTTTAGTTTTGAGAGAGATGGATAGTTTTATTTTAATTTGATTATTATTTAGTAATTTTTAGATTGATTAAATTTCAATTAATTTGTTCTATAATTGTGATTTTATGTTCTTTTTTATGTTTTTAAATTTTAAAAATAAAAATATTATTAAAATACATATATTTTTTAAAATTTATTTCATATTTATTCATCTAAAAATAAGTTTAAAATACAAAACAGAAAATTAAAAATAACAAATTCAGAATCCATTAATTTCAATGTAGTTTTTTATTTTTAAATTTGAAAAATAAAAATATAAAAAATATTACTAAAAAATATATTTTTAACAATTTATTTTATGATTATCTAAAAATAAATTAAAAAAAATTATACCGAATAAACTTTCGATTTTTAAAATTTTATATGTGATTAGGGAGATTCAAACCTGAAACTCCCATGCTCACAAGTAATGAGAGGATTAATCAGTTAGCAATTTCTTTAAAGTTTTTGGTTTGCTTATTGAAGACATTGGGTCAACACTAAAATGACCAAAGCCCATTTTTAACATGTGAATGATCTGGGTCTAATATAATTTGATCTAACGGGCCTGTTCTAAACAAGAACTTTAAGATGGGCCAAACCTTCTAAATCTAAAAGCCCATTTATAAAATGCCAGATTTGTACCGTATTATAACTCGCCACGTGGACCACAAGCCAAAACTACAATAGTCTCGTCATTACCAAAGCAAAACCGTCAATTTCTTCAATCTCACTACTGCTGATGTTATTCGCTTGAAGAGCAAACCAACTTCTACAAATTTTTTTTCCAGAATTATTAAAATAAATCTGTTATATTTCTTCAATAATCATCTGAATTAATTTAATCTCGTAGCAGCATTAGTGCATGGAAGCTTCACTGATCCAAATTTAGGGCTTAATTTGTTGGCAAATTTTGATCAATGGCTTCGTGGCTCAAAGCTGCAGAAGGTTTGGATCTGATAACGCTTTGTTTCCGTTAATTTTTTTGTTAATTCAATTTAATTTCGATGAGCATTCATTTTTAAGGTCTAATTCTGTAGTGAATAGAGTTTTGATTGCAACGATTTGAAAATTTTACGTGAATCGATCAGTCGAAAATTAGGTTTAGGTTTAATTGGAGTTGTTTATTAGATGCCTTGAGAGCTACATTTGAATGCTCTGGTGTTGTTGTTGTATGTTTGGCATTGGATCCTTTTTTCAATTGCCAGCTCTTGAAGTTACATTTTTGGCTAAATTAATGAGAAACTACGAATATATTTTATAATGTCTTGTATTATTTTATTCTTGGATATAAAGTTCATTGCTTGTCTTGTTAGATTTATTTGAAGTTGTAGATCGAAGGGCAAAGTTGGTTGTTAGTGAATTGGCAGAAGAGAATTCTGATGCTCAACCACCAGGTATATCTTACATTGTCCAACCATCTCTCGCATTTTACTTTACACTAGAATTTTGTTAAGATATCTGGATGGTTGCTTGTAATCTCCTTAGAAGATTAAATATGATTGGTAATTGTTTGCCACGGTCATTCAGGCTTACAGGCAAATAAATCTTTATTTGCATTTTGCCATTGTTGCTTGGAAAGATATTCCATTCACAAGAGCTTCTAACTCTAAATTTAGAATTGATATAGCTTGCAATTTTGAACTTTTAGATCAGTTTTACTTGTAATCAGTGGCGGAGCCAGACAATTTATCATTTGGGTTCAAAGCAAAGTCAAATTATAACAAAAATATTAATAATAAAAAATCCTTTCTATTTGACCAAAAAATAAATAAATAATCATTTCTAACAAAATTATATCAAATATTTTTTTCAATCACAGATAAATAGAATGCATAAAAATATAATAACCATAACCATATATTTTTTTATATTATTCAAATTTTAAGATAATCAATCATTTAACACTTTTTTCTCAATTTTCTTCTCATAAGTTTTTCTAAGAATATTATTAGCAAGTGGCAGTTATTATATATATTAGGTAAATTAGGAAGTATGGGCAAATGGGTTCAAAAATAAAGAAAACTTTTTTTTTTCTAATTTTACTTATATACATGCAGGGCATCATATGAGATTAAGTGGGTTCAAATGAACCCACAATTGAAAGAGTGGCTCCGCCACTGCTTGTAATAAATCTCTTAAAACTGAAGTTCTTCTATTTGAATAATCTTGTGTTTGGCTGTTCCAATCCTTTATATCCCAAAACTGGAAACTGGAGGAGGACCAGAATGTTTCTGAAATGATTATTGCAGTCCAACTACTTAAGTACTATAATCCATTATAATAGATTTCAGAATCTGGAATTGAGAAGTAGTAAGAAAAGTAAAGTTATTATGTTCAGTTCAGATATGTTATTGATGAAATTATAATATTTTTGGAAAAAAAGGTTCTGTGACAACACCGTCTTCAGGTTTTTTTTTTGGACCATGACTTATGAATTGCTTATTAATGTTCCTTTTTGCCTTTCAAAAATTTTAAGCTTCTAATGGGCAAGGATCTCAACCCAAGAGGACAGAATCGAGGAAACAGGTACTGGCATTAGGTTAGGGTGGCACTTCAGTGAATCCGAAAAAAAAATTCAACGTTACTGAAAACTGTTGGATGATTTAACTTACAAATGTGATGTTTGCAGGGTCAAAAGCAGCCCTCCACAAAACTGGCCTCTAATTCAACTGATGCTGCAGGGGAATCAACAAGTGCACAAACTTCACAAATAGATGTGGCATTTGATAAAGATAGAGCTACTGTTTCTGTTGAAAATGATGCTACTCCCTCTAGTAAGTCAATGCCCCAAACGGTCACTGGGCAGCAACAGAATACTGATGAAGATGCCTCCACCGCTACATCATCAGAGAGAGTAGCCAGTGAAGTTATTAAACAGGATCATATGGAAGTTCCTGTAACCGCTGGTGATGTAGACGCTTCCACTTCAACTTCAAATGGTGAGCTTGGCCATGAGAAGGTTTCAGATGTTCCTATAGAACATTCTCCTTCCCCATTGCCTGCCAAAGAAATAGAGGTTCTCAATGAAGAGAATCAAGACCATCCAACTGATGCAAGCCAAGATATGAAACTAAGAGATGCAGATGTTCCTTCAAAGATTGAACAAGAGACATCTTCATTAGAAATCAACCACACTCTTGTTAATGGTGAAACTCTGGTAAAGGATGCTGACATTAAAACAGAACCTCTTGTCAATCAACAGAACCACCAGCAGCAGCAGCAGCAGCAGCAGCTTAAAGTTGATACTTCACCTATGAAAATACAGGATCAACTTGATGAGGTGAATCCTTTAGCTTGGGGGAGAAAATCATGTTCATTTGTTCATGAATTTTGGTACTCTCACGTACTTGCTATCTAATTGTTTCTAATTAGTTCTCTTAGTTGTTTGCAGGCTCAGGGACTGGTTAAGACTGCAATTTCCACTGGTCAGTCAAAAGAGGCGAGGCTAGCACGGGTAAGCTTCACCATTTTTACCAGAGCACGACAAGGGTACATTAGCTTGCAACCTACTTTGTCATCCCTTTATTCATTTTATGGTAAACAATTATCTATTGCTGGTCATCGGATAAGGTCGGGGTGGATGAAATGAAGGAGTGTTTCTGGAGTATTATGTGATCGAAAGATTCCACATAAACTAAAAGGAAAATTTTTTCGCACTGCGGTGAGACCCGCTATAATGTACGGGAGTGAGTGTTGGGCTATAAAAGCACAAGAAGTCTCTAAACTTAGTGTGGCGGAAATGAGGATGCTAAGATGGTTGTGCGACCATACTAGAATGGATAGAGTCTGTAATGAGTATATCAAGGATAAAGTCGGAGTTGCCCCTATAGAAGACAAGTTGAGAGAAAGGAGATTAGCATGGTTCCGGCATGTGTGACGTAGACCTTTAGATGCACCAATTAGAAAATTAGAGCACCTTAGAATAAATGTAGGTAAAAAAGGGAATGGTAGATCTAAGCTAACTTGGAGTAGAGTCATTCAACATGATTTTGAATTTTTAAACATTTCTGATAATATGGTTCACGATCACCCCGAGTGGAGAAAGCGAATCCATATAACTGACTCCAATTAACTTGGGGTTAAGTCTTTGTTGAGTTGCGTTGAGTTTAATTATTTATTGCTGGTCCCTGCTTAAAAGGCCCTAGGAGGTATTCTAGGCATGATTTTAAGTCCTGAGACATGCAATAATGTGGTGTGAAATTGCTTATTGGACTAAATAAAAAGCAGGTGGTATTCTAGTCATTAGGATTATGTATCTACCTGAAATTCTTTTTTTGACACCTCAGTAACTCTTTGGGTATCAATGTTTAGGTTTGTGCTGGACTTTCAGCCCGCCTTCAAGAATGCAAATCTGAAAATGCACAGCTGGAGGAACTTCTCATTGCAGAGGTGAGATGACAAACTTTTATTTGTTATTGGTCCTTATTCACTTGAAAAAGCTTTCAAAATTTTTGAGTATGCTCTTGATGCAATGCTATTGAAGGAGTTTTCTTCACTGTTTGAGATACTGCCTTAACAGAGAGAACTGAGTAAATCAAATGAGGCTCGGATAAAGCAGCTACAACAAGATTTGTCTATATCTAAGAGCGAAGTGACAAGAGTAGAGTCAAATATGGCCGATGCTTTGGCTGCCAAAAATTCAGAAATTGAAGCTCTTGTCAATTCTATAGATGCACTCAAGAAACAAGCTGCTTCATCAGAAGGAAATCTGGCTTCATTGCAGGTTTATCCTCTGTCCTCGCTCAGGATAATGATCCACATCTTTTTATCCCCCATATTTAATATTTTTCTTGTTCTATCCATTGTAAAATGACTTTCTTCATCAAAACAACACATTTTGTTGATCTCCAAGAATAGCTTCAAATAAAAGATTTAACTGTGTTTAAAGAGAATAAAAATAAACTTCAATCTCTATTTCTCTAGCCTTTCCACTATCTCATGTAACCTCATTATACTTTCACTATTGAGCTAACTTTTCTTCTTATTGCTTTCTCTCTAAAGTTAGTCCTTGAGATTGTCTTATGGATGACAATTATCATGTTGTGTAACTTGCTTGTTTCTTCTAGTTTTTATTTTCTCCATCCGAGGTAAATGCATTTTGTTCCTTCATTATATTAGTAATTATCTTGGTTTGGCTAGTTGGATTTGTGTAACACTGGTTGGTTACTTTTCAGGCCAACATGGAATCTATTATGAGAAACAGGGAACTAACAGAGACAAGGATGATGCAGGTTAGCTTATTGGTTCTTCCTTGTGTTAAATTCTGCTATTTTTCTTATCAGCATGTGTCATAAATGCTATTTTTATCACAAGATTTTCAGATAACAAAGTATACTTTATCAGGCACTTAGGGAGGAGTTGGCGTCTGCAGAGCGGAGAGCTGAAGAAGAACGTGCATCACATAATGCTACTAAAATGGTTTGATGTGGATAAACTCAAACTCCTAAATATTTGTTCCCTGTTGTTGCTTGCACTAACAACCTCCTTTTGGTAGAATAGGCAGCTATGGAAAGGGAAGTGGAACTGGAACATAGAGCGGTTCAGGCATCCACAGCCCTTGCTAGGGTCCAGGTAATGGAATGGCATCAGAAATGTGTGATGTGATGTGCTTCTAAAGTAGCAAAGTCCTTATCTGAATTAGTATGCAAAATGACAAATGATTATATAGATTTTTTTGCTGATACTTTTGAGTTATATTTATTTTGTTGTAAACTCCTGGCCTTCTTGCTGTAATGATGTGATCATGATTGGTGTTATTAATCCAGAGAATGACATGATGTTGTATTGGGTTAGTAATAATGGTTATGTTGTCAAACCATGTTCCTTTACCATAATTTCTATCATTTAATGTTGGTATTTGTTTCACTTTTTAGAGAATTGCAGAGGAGAGAACAGCAAAGGCTGCAGAACTTGAGAAGAAGTTGGCACTGCTTGAGGTACCTGGAGACAGGGTTAACTCTGTTTGTGTGTCTGCTCAATTTTCCAAAAAAGAAGGAAAAGAAGAAAGAAAAGAACCATTTCAAAAACACAAATATTTACTACCATTTGTAATCAGGTTGAATGTGCATCGTTAAACCAAGAGCTGCAAGATATGGAAGCTCGTGCTCGTCGTGGTCAAAAGAAGTCTCCAGAAGAGGCAAATAAAGTGATTCAGGTACCTTACGAATCCAAATTAGTCACTCTCTGAACTCAATATTGACTGGCATCTGTCAAAAAATATGGTAGCAGACTAACCTTTCAATAAAATAATTACTTAATGTGTATGATGTTTTATGAAAAAAATGATTCCCTTGTTTAAAGCTTACTGACATTTTAAGCGTCCTTCTAATACACATATAATGTTTATGCCTATGAAGCACGGACACTTCTAAAAGGTTGGCGTATACGTGTCGGACACTCCAGGGACACGCCAGGACATGGCAAATATGTGTCCCCTTTTTTTTTTATTTTTAATATGGGGATACGGCAAGGATACGGGAATTTTGAAAAAATTAGATTTTTTTTGTAAAACACTCTTAAAATGTTACCCCCTAAAAAAAAAAGAAATAGTGAACCCTAGAATTTCTCTATTTCAATATTTATTTCTTCAAAATGGAATTCTCATCAATCTCTTTCTCTCGATCTTTCTTTCTATTTTCTTCTTTTTTTCAATTAGTTACAGTTATTTTAATTACATGAGTTGACAAATTATGAATTTTATTGATAATTTATATCTTTTAAAATTTTGATTATAATATATATATATATATATATATAATTTACCGTATCCCCACCACACCCCTGTCTCATTTTTTTAGAAAATGCCATTTCCTGCTCCCGTACCTGAGTCCGCACCCATACCCGTATCCGAGTCTGTACTTCATAGGTTTATGCTTTAATGATGATTCATCTAGTATGGATTGGCTTTCTGTTATCTATTATAGCTGTCTCAAGTTCAATGAGTGACTAATTACTTTCTTGCTAATTACATGAAAAGATGCAGTGATAAATCTGTCCTGTAATTCTCAAGCAGTAGTAATTGTACCACATTGTATTCTGTTAATGACACCAGATTTTGAAATGTTAAGATGCAGGCGTGGCAGGAAGAAGTGGAGCATGCACGTCAAGGTCAGAGAGATGCTGAGATCAAGCTTTCTTCTATGGAGGCAAGGGTTTTTACTCCTTTGAAATGTTGTCATTATCACCTTTAATACCACATGGGAAGGCATCAGATTGTAATCTAATTCCATGCATATTTGGATGCACAAGCTTGTCTTCTTACGTTCAATAAATTAAAGTTGCTGCTGTTGACAATTTATTTATTTGCTGTATATTTGTCTGGTTGCAGGCTGAAGTGCAAAAAATGAGGGTCGAAATAGCTGCCATGAAGAGAGATGCTGAGCACTACTCACGTCAGGTAAGCGATATGCTATCTTAATTAGGGTATCCTACTCTCTCCCCTTCATTTTTCTAAATTTGTCGATGCCATTAAATCTGGGTACTATCCGATATTGGTCAAAGTACCAAATGTTCTGCTATTTTCTAATTTCAGACACTCAGTGCTTTGTATTTGGAGATAGGCAGTGTTGCTAGAAGAATTGGTAGACTTGATGAAATTTGCTATGCAACGGTTAGGGTTGTCTAGATGCGTGCTTTTTTTGCTGTTGAGATTCTGTTTGGGCAGTCAACAGTCCAAATACAAACATTCCCCCTTCTCATGACTCCTACAAAAATTTCAGTGCAATTATTATTTTCTTTTGGTTGTAGCATGGAGTGTTTGTGATGTGAGTCTTACTGGAATTTGTACTCCCCAGCTTGCCAACGAACTTTGAATTTAAAATACAATTGCTTGTGAGATTAAATGTACCTGCTAGTTTGTTGAAACTGGTGGTTCACACAAAAGATAAGATACCAAACTAAGTTATTTCTGAGGATGATTTTCTGTCCTTAAACATATATAATAGTAAGGAATAAAACTTCATGATGCGGAAATACTTTTTCATCTGAAGAATTTTCCTTAGATATCTGTCGCACCAATGCATGACCTTCAGGTGGCACATTAATCTTGTTCTGGAGTATGAGTATCACTATATCATCCTACCTTTTATGGGCTTGCATCATAAGTTCCAAGAAAGCTGTGTAGACATCATATGCCAATTTATGAATATATACACAGTATGATCACATTTCTTTTGGAATTTACTCTACCTGCATCTTATTATTATCACTACCTTTTTCAGGAGCACATGGAACTAGAGAAGCGCTACCGTGAACTAACTGATCTGTTGGTAAATTGAATGTGGAATTATCTATTTATTTACATTGTTCTTCTTCAATAATTTGTGTCAGCTTTGTGTTCAAATATTTGCTAATAATGCAGTATTACAAGCAAACACAATTAGAAGCCATGGCTAGTGAAAAAGCTGCAGCAGAGTTTCAGTTGGAGAAGGAGGTAAAGCGTCTCCAAGAAGCGCAGGTCTGTCCTTGGGTGTTTAATGCTGCTTGATAAGTAGTGATGACTTGCACTCTTGGTTTCATTCTTCATGAACCATATGATACAAAATATCTTTATGATACTATTGATATTGAACAGGTTGAGGCAGAAAGAAACAGAGTTCCCCGTCGTGCATCTTCATCATGGGAGGAAGACACCGAAATGAAGGCGCTAGAGTATGTTGTTTCTCTGATATGTAGACCATTCTCTTACTTTTTCTCCTGATTCTTTTGGCCTTTTATGTAGAAGACATGTTGATTTTAGGTATTTCAGTTTTATCTTCTGTTATCCATTAAACATATGTTCAAAATTTTCTTTTAATGTCAAATTTGCAGGCCTCTTCCCTTGCATCACCGTCATATGGCAGCAGCAAGTATACAGGTATTTCTACATTCGTTTTTGAGCAACCATTTACTCATATTTCACCTATTTTTATGACTTTGAGCTTCAACCTGAATGATGCAGTTGCAGAAGGCAGCAAAGTTATTGGATTCAGGGGCTGCCAGAGCCACGAGATTTTTGTGGCGATATCCAACAGCTCGACTTATCCTGCTTTTCTATTTGGTAAGAGGAGCTATTCTTTGAATTGCAATTGCTAATTTAATAAAGGATATGGCGGATTCCGTTACATCTTCTAGTGACCATGAAAAATCGTATGCAGGTATTTGTACACCTCTTCTTGATGTATATAATGCATCGCCTTCAGGTATAGATATTTGGTTTTGTATCATACTTTTTGCTTCATTGTTGCAATGTCATGCTTCAGAATAGGAAGCTATTGTTCTTTTTATGACAAAATTTTATTTTTGAAATATGAAGGAACAAGCGGACCATTTTTCTGCCAGAGAAGTAGCCGAGTCAATGGGTCTCTCCGACCCAATTTTACCATGACTAGGAAAGTTACCCTCATCAAGCTAATGCTGTATTTTTTTATCAGCAAATTGTGGGTTGTGAATGTCCAGCAAATCATTTGAGAATACACTGAAAGGAAATGGAAACTGCAATACTGTTTGCTTCTAATACGTATCGTATAAAGAAATGATCAAATCCCAGAGAAGCTTCTGCGTGATAGAGGTAGCACGTTACATTTTTGTGAAGTCTCAAGTTCAAATGTGAATGAATCTATTCTGTATTATTCTATAATTCAATTTTTGTGTGCTTTCTGGGTATCAGAATGATAATTGAAAATGGGAGCAACCAAGTTGTAGAGCCAGACGTTTTTCATGAGTGTTATATTTTTTTTATTTGTAAAATGTAACTTTAGATTCAAGCTAGAAGGCACATCAAGTTTTACATTCTGGATGGGTTCTAATTTTACTGGGACTTGGATCTTGTTAATCGTGAGAAATTTGTAAATTTTGAGAGATCGGATGGGCTATCACTTTGTTACTAGGCAGTATAATGACCTCATTTGCCTTGATTTTATTCATATATGAAGCCAAAACAGACAGGAAGATAAATGTTGTATTATATTTTATTATATCCAACCAAATATTATTTGAAAGTTTAATAACAGTAAAATTTATACAATTTTTTAGACTTAGATTTAATTCAATCCTCACATCTCCATTTCAAAAATAACTATTTCTAGAAAATATGAAAACATTTATGAAAGTACATTTATTTCTAACTTTTTTTATATTTTCTTTTATTTTTATCATTATCCCTATATAATTTTATTATTTATTTAATATTTTATTAATTGATAATATTATAAAAATTAAATTACATTTTAAATTAAATATAAAGATTTATTTACTATTATTTATATATCAAATAAATTTTTTTAAAAAAATGTTTTTAAATCACCACATACAAACTAATAAATAAATTTTCATCATATGAAATGCCTATTTGACATTATTATTGAAAACAGTAAAAGTGTTTTTAGAATTTTTTTTATTTAATTGATTGAGTTTTTTTAAACTGTTTTTTCAAATTTGCTTGAAAAAAAAATAATTTTTAAAAAATAACTTTTAAATAAATATAAAAAATTTTTGTTTAAAAATACATTTGACAGAAAAAATATCAAAAAAGGATGAAAACATAA
>CAOJBK010679989.1:0-10077 GCA_948294925.1 Codiaeum variegatum | reverse complement strand
GATTAATGGCGTCCCTACCAATAATCCTATGACCATGAACAACCTTTAAAGCATCTGTTAAAAGGGTAATCTGTCACTCATATTCTAAAACTCTTTGAGAATAGATTCCCTACAGAATACTTAAGGGACATATATACGTTCAATACTAGGAATGTATCCACTTAAAGAACATATATACTAAAGCTAGTTAGGTTTTCATTTATATTCACATGCTGAGTGTAAGCTCTAGGGCATACACTGTTAACATAGAGTGCCTTGCGTATATGTTGGGTGCTCTATGAACATACTAACTAATTTGCTCGTGTTTGATCTCCTTCGCTCATGCGCAATTTTTTTGACTTTCAGACATTTTTCTTTATAAATGTTACCTATCAGGCACATTTTCCAATAACTTTTGAAACTTCAAAATATCCCCAAACTTTGGTACTTTTTACTCAAAAAACACACCTTTTCACTATAGAGACTTGCTCCCACTTTGTCAAACCATCTAAACCACTAGTTCCAAATCAAAGCAAGAATAAGGTAAAATCCTGAACCTTTCAATATAAAATTTTAATTCCTAAACCTAACTAGGAACTTACGACAAAATAATTTTTCTTAATCAAAACTAAAATTGATTAATTGCCTATTTGGTTAACAGTTTTTCTAAGCCTTAAAACTGATTAGCTTCTGAATTAACCTTTCTTTCATAAAACAACCCCATTTTCGTAAGAAGGGAGAGCGACATGGGGTTTGATTACCATTCAAAGGGATACGCTGACAAGTCTTGTTCATAAGGGTTTTTACTCAAAAATCTTTGTAATTTTATCTTTTTGTATTCAAAATTGTCTTTATTGTATTATTTTTATAATTTGTACTTTTCTTTATATTTTTATTGCTTATTTCCTATTTTGGTTATACTTTTTGTTTAATCTTCTTTATTTAGTATATTATTGTCATTTTTATTGTTTTGTTCCATATTTTCCCTAAAGGGAATGTGTGCCCTTTCTATACCCTATGGCTAGAGGAGAGATCCCCTTATCTTTGTATTTTGAATTGAAATTTAATTTTCTTATTTCCTTTAGTTGGGGATGTGTGCCCTTCCTAATACCATTATGGCTAGAGGAGGGACCATTTCTATTATATTTCTTTATTTTTCCGCTTTCCCTTATTTTTTATCGCTTATTTCATAAATTTCATTCATGTTATATCTTGCCATGTATCATGCCTATATTTGTTTTATATCTATTCATGTATCATATTACCTTGTACACGCGTACACAAAAGCATATATTCAGAATTGAGTCCAAATAGTTAAAGCCAAAAGTAGAAATTAATTTTTCTAAACAGATTTAAAAGCCAAATTTAAGATTTTTGAATTCGGCTTTGGTTCATAAACTAAAATACCTTCTTCCATTGTGGAAAATCAAATCATATTTCTAGAGTTAATCTAACCAGTTTCTTAGTCATCTTGAATATCATAATTAAAAAGATTAAATGGAGACCCATAAAAACAGACACGCACTTTTCACCTAACGAACTGTATAGGTTCTCTCATATAAGCATTCATAAATACTGATCGTAAATGCACAATTCAGCTAAGGAGAGTGGTTTCTTTAAGTGAAATGACATTGAGTCGCACGTCGGTACTTCGGGCGGGGCCTTACACTTAGATGTCTTCAATATATCAAGCGATTCACATGTTAATTGGTCGACATATGTGGCCTCATCTTCAAGCTACTCAAGAAGGATTCTTCTAAGTAATGGAATAGGGAATGCAAGAAAGCTTTCGAACAAATCAAGCAGTATATGCTAAAACGAGAACACATTAGGATTAAACAAGAATTAAGTTGTTTGCCTCATTATATGAATCTCAAGGAAGTAAAACAAAAACCATGGTAGTAGGAAATTTGTAATTTCCTTACAAAAGGCATCTATCTAGAAGGAGCTTCTAAGTCTAATAGGAAGACTCTAAGGCAACTGGCTAGCACTTAAATGAATAGAGGTGACACCCTCTATAAGAAATTATATATAGCATCCACCTAAAGTGTGTAACTAAAGATGAACCATTTCAAATAATGGATTAGATCCATTGTGGAAAAGAAGGCACCCATATGGATTGTTAGGCATTAACTCAAAAGATAATGATCCAGGACTGTTATTAGCTACTTATGAACAAAGATTTAATGGAGTTTGTTAAAAAATACTATATTTTTCAAGAGTATGACAAGAGGCACCTTTTATTGCCTCTCACCCTAATCACATTACCTTAACTATTCTCTATATGGGGCATTGATATAATTTGCAAAATCACTCCAAAGTCATTGGCTGGTAAGAAGAATATCCTAGTTGCCATTAACAACTCTATTAAATTGGTAAAAACTATACCTTATCAAGACCTTGACTCTAAGAGATTTGCCTAATTGATTAAAACCATTATCATTACTAGATATGGTGCTCCTTCCAATATCATTTTCAATAATGGCTCTTACTTTCAGAAAGAGGTTGTCACTATACTAAAAAAGGAAAAGAATCAATATTATAAGTCTTCTCTTTATAGATCTTAAGCAACTAGAGCTATAAAACCTGCCAATAAGGAACTTAAGAACATCTTATAAAAGATGGGCACTAATCATAAAAGCAAGCATCTACATTTACCAATTTCTCTCCTTAGGAACAAAACCACATACAATATAGCTACCAAGGTCACTCCCTACTCATTAGTTTATGGAATTGAAGCAATCTTACTCGTAGAATTTGAAATTCAGTCTGTAAGATTAGGCTATAACTTCATTAGATAGAAAGAGTACTTATGGTACTAGTCATTTTCTT
Source organism: Codiaeum variegatum (assembly GCA_948294925.1). Lineage (NCBI taxonomy): Eukaryota > Viridiplantae > Streptophyta > Magnoliopsida > Malpighiales > Euphorbiaceae > Codiaeum > Codiaeum variegatum. The sequence continues at coordinate 7,266 of CAOJBK010679989.1, read as the reverse complement.
AGTGATTTTTTAGTTGCATGGTTTTTAAATAAACATGTATTTGTAGCTTTGTCCACCACCAAAGTAGAATATGTTGCGATTAGTTATTGTTGCACTTAAATTCTTAGGATGAAATAACAATTAATGGCTTGTGGAAAAGTATTGATTGCATACCAATTAAATGTAACAATATTAGTGCTATAAATATTTCAAAACCATTCAACATTCTAGAAGAAAGAAAATAGATATTAGACATCATTTCATTTGTTATAATGTTCAAAATGGTGAAGCTGTTTTGAAATTTATAGTTACCAATAATCAACTTGCCAATATATTTACAAAATATCTAAATGAAGAGAGAATGAATTTTATCAAAAGGGAATTAGGTATGCTTGATGGCAACAAAGTTAATTAGTTTTTCAAAATGAATTTCCATCGCATGCATCATACCTTAAAAATCAATATGGAGTATCCTTATTACTTCCAAACTAAGTATTTTTAAGTAACTATAATCCATATACAACAAATCTGATTACACTAAAGCCAAATAAAAATCAATTTCACATGTTTTGAAAAGCTTTTGAAATTTTAATTTTGGACCAAGGAGTCACGACTGCTACTAAGGAGATATGGGCATAACCTATCATTTGACAGACTTTTTTACTTTACTTTTAATACAAATAAGAAATTTTTAGGTAGGGAAATGCATTTGATTACTTTTAAGCTCAAAAATATTTTTTATTTAAAGTTTGATTTTTATCATTTAATCTCTCACACTAAACTGTCTTCTTCCTCTTTCATATTAAATTTCACATTAATTTCTTCATGGATTCAAACCCCTCAATCTCTAATAAATATAAACCTTTTATTGCTAGACTAGCTAGTGAGAATATATTATCTAAGTGACCTAACCCTAACCATGAAAGCCCATCTAAACTAAGGAAAGCAAAAGAGCTAGAACATGATGCTTCCTCTAAGCATAACCTTACCATTCTCTTTGAAAGGATTCTCAAGCTTGAACAAGGGGTCATAAATATCATGAAAGTCCTTATTCACATTCATAAGAACATCGTATCATGCATTATGAGCTTGATATGGGATTTCCTTGCATGTAATAATACTTGGTTGAAAGTTCTGATTTGGACTCCTTGACCAATTTCGATTCTGATATGGATGAGGAATAGTTTATCTATTTCCTTAATTTGATCAAGATCTTGTATTCTTCCTTTTTAGCTTAAAAAAATATAATTATACATGTAAAAGAATTTATTTTATTTTCATGCAACATTTCATGTGCTAAGGAATTAGTTATTCAAAAATTAGGATTTGGAAGAATGGAATCAATATGCAATGTGCTTCTTTTTTTTTTTAATTTTCACTACACCAGAAATAGCCTATTGCAACCAAAATGACAATTGTTACGAGAAAATGGTGCTTTGGAATTAAAATTTTAATCTAATGTAACATTATGTGTAAAAGTGTTGTGGTACATATAATAAAATTTTTTAGTTAATGTTGAATGCATCACTCTATCAATGGTGTTGCATAAATTAAACCTAATGCAGTACTATAATAATAATAATGTTAGATTATTTTTATTAAGGTAATTATTGACATTATAAGCTCCCACCTAATATTTCCTCGTTTCCTTCTTATCTTTCCTTTACTTATCTTTCCCTTTTTTTCCCCTTAAGTCTACATTATTCTTAATTATCTTTTACCCTTTTCAATTTTACTTTTCCTTTTCCTTTAACTTTAAGAGGCCACATCTACCCTAAAATCAAAACAAAAAATACAAAAGAACTCAAATCCCTAATCTTAGCAAAAAACCACAGAACCTCTAACTTGCAAATCAGTGAATTCTAGAACCAGCCCTTCTTCACCATCTCACCTACCCGTTCTTCATACCCAATTCCCACTCTCTACTCCTCAACCAAAGCCCTATAATAAAGAAAAGAGATAAAACCAATTTAGATCAATGGATCATATAACCTTTGATTCTACCTCTATATCTGATTTAAATTCATTCAAAATAATAATTGTGTCAATTGCTAATGGTCCTAAAGCCATAGTAAGTGGTACTAGTTTCGTTTTATTAGATCAACTCAATTTAGATTCAGTTGTTATAATTCATTCCCTTAACTGAAATTTGATTTCTCTGTCTCAAATTACAAAATAATTAAATTCTATAGTAATTTTTTTAGCCTGATTGTTGTTTTTTCAAGGACATCAAGACAAGGAAAACAATTGGTTGTGGTATTAGAAAGGGGAAACTCCATTATCTTGATCTCGTACCATCAAGCTCAAAGTCACTTTCTCAAGCACTATCAGTCACAAGTTCAGTACCTAAGTCAATTATTTGGTTATGGCAAAAACATCTTGGTCATGTTTCTTTCAATTATTTAAAACATTTATTTCCTATTTTATTCAAAAACACATTGCCCTCAGTTTTTAAATATGAGATTTTTAATTTGGCTAAGAGCCATTGTGTTCCATTCCCATTAAGTTTTAATAAAAGTCCTTTAGCTTTATGATTATGCATTCTGATGTTTCCTTAAGAGTTCCTATTCTCAATGGGGCAAGATGGTTTATATCTTTCATTAATAATTTTAGTCAAATGACATGGGTGTATTTGATGAAAATGAAATAAGAAGTATGCTCTAAATTTAAACAATTTCACACAATGGTTGCAACTCAGTACAAAACACCAATTTAGGTACTAAGATTGATAATAGAGGGGAATTTGTGATGAAATAAAGGAATTTCTCCAAATTCAAGGTATCATACATAAAATATCATGCCCATATACCCTTAACAAAATGGTGCAGCAGAAAGGAAGAAGGCACCTCATTGAAATGGTTCGAGCTACTCTATTTGAAGCTTATACACCTCTTTAATATTGGGGTGATTTATTAACTAGTGCAACTTATGTGATGCACCGAATCTCATCCCACATTTTAAAATATTGTACACCCTTTGAAACACTAAACAAAATCATATCCTCCTCACTTCTTTTAAATTTACCACCTAAACTTTTTGGTTGCACTACATTTGTCCACATATCAAAAACTAGCTGCCATAAAATCCAACCATAAGCTCTAAAGTGTGTTTTTATTAGCTGCCATTTGGTTGCACTACATTTCATGAACATGAAGTGTAATTTTCTGCCAAGAGCGTTGTAAGTTAAGGGGAGATAGTGTCGACTCACAGTAACTTTTTAGCCAATTGTATATTTCTACTACTGTAGATAATTCTCAAGGACTAACTAAACTTGATCCTATAGAACTTGAAACATATGAATAAGAGCCTGAATCTACCCTTCAACCTATCTTTTAAACTACCCTTCAAACTAAACGTACTTTGGACCTTCAACCCGATACTGAAACAGTTGAACAAAATGAATTTGAGCTTGATATGCATGATCAAGTTAATAGAGGTGAACTAGATGTAGTGTAACCATCTTATTGTGCACTTGATGATTCTATATCACCACCACACCATAATGATCAGACAAATCTTTAACCTTCTCTTCGAACACTTCCTCACTGCACAAACATATGGAGTTCCTAGAGTCAATTATGAACCAATATTGAAATCCACATTGAAATATCCATTGAGTAATTTTGTTCCCTATCATAGGTTATCAAAGGCAAGTGTATCTTTTATAAATCAATTATCTACTATAGATGTTCCTAATAGTGTGCAGGATGTTATTAAGGACCAAAGGTGGAAAGCAACTATGAAGGGAGAAATGAAGTCTCTACAAAAGTATGAGACATATGAGGTAGTTGATTTACCTTCAAGTAAGAAACTAGTTGGATGTCAATGGATCTATACAATTAAGTATAAAGCTAGTGGGAAGATTGAGAGTTTTAAAGTTTGCCTTGTGGCTAAAGAGTACAACCAAACATATGGAGTTGATTTTGTATACACATTTGCACCAATAGCCAAAATTAACATTTTCCATATACTTTTATCATTGGTAGTGAATTTTGACTAGCCATTACTTCAATTTGAAGTGAAGAATGCATTTTACATGGGAACTTCTAAGAAGAAGTTTACGTAGAATTACCTCCAGGTTGAAAATTACAAATATAAGGTAGTAAATTAATGTGCAGATTGAAGAAATCATTATACGGCTTAAAGTAATTCCTAAGGGCTTGGTTCGACAAATTTACAAACTCAATGAAAGCCTTTAGGTATCAGCAAAGTAGTTCAGATCACACTCTTTTTATAAAACATAATAATGAGAAATTTAGTATTCCTATTATATATGTTGATGATATGATTATTACAGGAAATGATTGACTGAAAAGAAAGCTTTGCAAACTTATCTCTTTCATGAATTTGAAATAAAGGATCTTGGTCCTCTAAGATATTTCTTAGGAATTAAAGTATTGAGATCTGAACAAGGTATATTTTTTCGACAAAGGAAGTACACTATTGATTTATTGAGTGAAGTGGGTATGTTAGCTTGTAAACTCAGCATTACTTTAAATATTAAAAATACGAAGTTGGGAACTTTTCTAAATCAAGCTCCCATAAATAAAGAATGGTTTCAAAGGCTTATAGGGAGACTGATGTATTTGGCTCATACTTAATCTGACATTACCTATTCATTTAGTGTTGTAAGCCTATTTATGCATTCTCCTAGTAAGGAACACATGAAGTATATTGTATGCATACTATAATATTTGAAATTAGCTTTGGTTAAAGGAATCATGTTTACTCAATGATATACTTTATCTATAGAAAGGTATAACAATGCAGATTGGGTAGGTTCTATTATTGATAGATGTTCAACAGTAGGTTACTTAACATTTGTAGGATGAAATCTAGTTACATGGAGAAGTAAGAAGCAAGGAGTTATGGCTCGATCTAGTGATGATGCTATATACAGAGGGATGGTGAAAGGTGTATGTGAGTTGTTGTGGATTAGGAATATGCTGTAAGAACTTAAAATATCTCCAATGTTATCTATGAAGCTTTACTATGACAACAAGGTTGTATGTGATATAACCCATAATCATGTTCAAGATGATTGAACTAAGTAAATTTAAATTGATAGATATTTTATTAAAGAGAAGTTGGAATCTGAGATTATTGAGTTGTCTCAAGTTAGGTCTCAGACTAATATGCTGATATTCTTACTAAACCAGTTGCAAGTAAAGTGTTTTATGAAGTCTTAGAAAGGTTAGGAATATAAGATATCTATGCACCAACTTGAAGGAGAATGTAGGAGATTATTTTGTTATTCTAAATTAATAAGACTCTATAGAGTGGTTTTATTTATGTATATCTGTTATTCTTAAACTCAAGTAGATAGATATGTAAAGTGTGTATAAAAGGTAGTGTATAATTTGTATTGATATACGAATAAGAAAAAGCAAAATTTCCAAATCTTCACAATTTGTGTTTCATTGATTTTTAATAAGTAGAGGAGTAAGCATCTTAATCTACTTGCTCATTCAGAATGAGTAGGTAAGGCCCTTTCCTTATTTTTTCTTATTATTTTCTTTGTTTTCTACTTATGGTGTTGTTTGGTTAATAATTCATATAATTTTCACAATTTAAGACCACTAATTTATGAGTGTACTATTTGGTTAATTGATTCTTTTTTATTGAAAAATATCTTAAATATGCCCCAAAATCTATTAATATTCTTATCTATATAAATTTTCTGCTTTAGGAAGATTTAGTTCTACACTATTTGTGTGTTTCTTCTCTTGTATACTTTTGTGAAGAGTTAAATTTAAAGATTTGTTTCATATTGCTATGTGATGATTATTGTTTCAAATATTTTATATCGACTCTTAAAAATCATCTTCTTATGATAAACAAAGTGCAACTATGCTATTTTCACTATAGGTTTTCAACAAATCTTTTGGCATATGGATTCTTGTGATTTTTGTTCCCAAATAAGCTAACATTAACATTTTTTAATATGCTATCTAATGGTCATCTAAGTAACTCGATATAGCAAATGAAGGCAATGGGCATTATTAAAACCTAAATTTGGCTAAATCTTAGTACTACTACTTTATGTTGTTTTTAATTTAGTACAATCGTATGATGTTTCTTTCTTATCACAAATATTTTATTTGGTAAGTTAAAGATTTCCCTTTTATTGGGTCATAACCTTATAGTTTTATTATCCTATAGACACCTGCTTTCTTCCCTATGAATAAGGACTGATGTTGCTGATATAGCGGAGCCACTACCATATATTTATTCATTCAAATTGTGTTGTTTAATTGATTTTTTTCTTTTGCATTTTTGTCATTAGCAAGGTGTATTTGCATATGAAACTTTATAGTTTTCCATGGTTTTATTAAATCTAATTTAGATGCTTTATGCATGAATTAGAATTTATGTGCTTTCATTTTTTTAGATCTTATCTTATTCTCATTGATATGTTTTTCCTTATGATGTGTGGAGATTTTACTATTTATTGTTAACTTTTTAGCATGAAAAATCTCTTATGCCTTGTTGTTGCTTATACACTGTCTATGCTATATCTTCCTCTCGCTATTACATAAGAAAATGGTCTCACTTTAGAATGATCTCACAATCTTCCTTAGAGCTTCTACAGCTGATTGCATATGATTACTTGTAAAGATACACAAATCTGTTGGATATTATGGTAATAAAGTATGCTTGAAATTTTAGAATAGATAGGATTGTGACTTGATGATGATTCTATTTCACTTAAAATTGTTGATTTGGTATGATTCATAGGCTAATATTCCTGTTGAGTTGGATTTTTTATTGAAATGTTATCTATAACATGTAGCATTATTCCAGACATAATCATTAAGGTTAATCTTAGAGCAAAATTACATCCTTGAGTTTTCTTAGCATGTGTAATATTTTTAAAATTTTCATATCACAACTTGAAATGGAGAAAATGTGATGGTAGGGCACCTAATTTTATGGATCGACTTTTAGAGCTACACATTTATTATAACAAGTACATTTCCTTTCATCTTCTTATGATTCCACATACTTTTTCTATCTCGAAACATCTTGCTTATACATTAGGAAGAATATTACTATAATTAATATGGATTTGATGGTGAAACTAAATAATTTGTTCTCATTTGTTGTAACAGATGTTTAAGCCAATGCTGAAGACAACTATGTATCTTTCTTTCTTTCTTTCTTTATTATTATTATTATTATTATTATTATTATTATTATTATTATTATTATTATTATTATTATTATTATTTGTGTTCTATTATTATAACATTTCCTCCACTTCGGTTATTTTTGTATGTTTATTTT
>CAOJBK010679456.1:0-12814 GCA_948294925.1 Codiaeum variegatum | reverse complement strand
TATTTTATTTATAGATAAAAATAATCCAAATAAAGAAAAGGCCAAAAAAACCAATGCCCAAAACAGTAAAGTAGGTCCAAAACGAAAAACACAACAAAGTAATAAACTTTAAAGCCTTCAAAACAACTTCAAACGACCTTTTTTTATGCCTCAAACTAGGCCATTACAAGTAAATCATGTAATTCATCTAAATCTCTTAACTATATTTGATTTGATATATTACAGGTCCCATAACTCATTCGTAGCTAAAAGTTATGACCCTATAAGCTTTTGGGTTGATCTTCTCAACAATCTTATCTGGCCCAATCTTTTTAGCAGACAACTGGTTATACACCCTAACAGAAAATCTATCCTTGGTTAAAAGAGCCCACACAAAATCTCCAACTTCAAACTCCATAAGCCTTTTCTTTTGGTATACTCTTTGCTTATATTGTGAATTAGCTGCAACCAGATTATCATGCATTTCCTATTGTGTCTCCTGCAATCCAAACACTAAATCTTCTACTTTACCATGAACTCTAAACTTAATAGGAAGAGTCACCAGGTCTAATGGACCCCTTAGTTATACATGATTATGTGCAAATTCTGCTTGACACAGCTTCTAATCCTAACTCTTAACATGTTTCCCAACCAGAGACCGTAACAGGTTTCTTAGCGATCTATTCACTACCTCAGTCTACCTATTAGTTTTTTTATGATAAGCACTATTGAAGTTGAGTAGTGTATTCACTGTCTTCCACAAACTTTTCTAAAAGTGACTTAGGAACCTTGTATCTCTGTTAAAAATAATGGAAGAATTCAAACCATGCAGACGATATACCTCTCTAAAGAATAGTTGAGCCACTTGCAAGGTATAAAATGCACCATCTTAGAAAAATGATCAACAACATAGATGGAGTCATTACCTCACTATGTACATGGAAATCCTAGAACAAAGTCCATACTGATGTCAACCCAAGGATGCACAGGAACTGGCAACGACATATATAACCCAACATTAGTTATAGTTCCCTTGGAAACTTGACAGATTCTACACCTCTTCACAAACTTTTCCACCTCTTTACATATGCTAGGCCAAAAGTAGGAATTCTGCACCAAGTATAATGTTCTGTCTCTACCCACATGCCCCTCTCCATGCAGCTTCTGAATCATCTTCAGTCTCAAACTGGAATTTGGAATGCATAACTAGTTTCCCAAAAATAAAAACCCATCTTGCAATAGAAAATCTGTTTTTTGTCCAGCCTGAACATCTTGTAAAATCATAGAAAAGTAGGGGTCAGTAGTAATAAAATCACATAAAACATCAAGACTAGGAGCTTCAACCCTCATTGAAACCAGCAAACTACTCCTCTTACTCAATGCATCAGCCACTCGATTAGAAACTCCAACCTTATGCTTCACTATATAAGTGAACCTCTCTAAGTATTCTATCCATCTCCCAAGTCTGGTGGACACCTTATCTTGGTTGCGCATGTGCCTCAATGCACCATGGTCAGTGAACAGAAGGAACTCTCTCTGAAACAGATAATGTCGCCAATGCTTAACTACTTGCACTACAACATAAAATTCAACATCATATGTGCTATATCTCATCTTTTCTCAAGACAGCTTCTCATAGAAATATGCCAATGGCCAGCCCCCCCTGACTCATCATTGCCCAAATTCCCACCTTAGAAGCATCTGTATGAAGTTTAAATAGTTTTGAAAAGTATGGTAGAATCAGAAGTGGTGTTGTTATTAGTCTTTCCTTGATCAATTGAAAGGCATTCTCTACATCATCACTCCACTTTAAATTGTTCCCCCTTTATGCAATCTGTGATAGAGGCCATGATGCTACTAAAATGTGGAATGAAATGCCTATAAAATGAAGCCAAACCATGAAAACTTCAAACTTTAGTAATGGTTATTGGTTTAGGCCATTACTGCACTGAGTCTACTTTTGACTCATCAACTTGCAACCCATCTCTAGAAATCACACAGCAAAGGAACAACACCTTTGGAGACATAAAAATACACTTCTTTATTGTAGTATAAAACATTTCCCTACGAAGCAAATTTAAAGCTTCTTGAACATGCTCAACATGCTCCTCAGGGTTAGAACTATAAATCAATATGTTGTCAAAGTATACAACTATGAATCTAACTATGAAAGGCCTAAATAGTTGGTTCATCACATGCATAAAGGTACTAGGGGTATTGGACAACCTAAAAGGCATAACAAGCCACTTGTACAGCCCCTCTCATGTATTAAATTCTATTTTCCACTCATCCCCAAGTTTAATTCTAATTTGGTAATACCCACTCTTCAAATCTAATTTCAAAAACACAATCACACCATTGATCTGATAAAGCAAATCATGCAAGCAAGGAATAGGAAATTTGTACCTTATTGTAATTTTGTTGATGGTTTTTCTATCCACACACATTCACCATAACCCATCTTTCTTAGGTGTCAAAAGAGCAGGTACAACACAGGGACTCATACTCTCTCTGATGTGTCTCCTGGACAACAACTCCTCTACCTGTCTACGTAATTCCTTATGCTCCTTAGGATTCATTCTGTAATAGGGCTTATTAAGAAGCTAAGCCCTAAGTTCTAATTCTATATGATGCTGAATGTCTCGCAGTGGAGGCAACCCGTCTGGTAAGTCTTCAAGGAATACATCCTGGAACTCTACAAGCATAGGATTAATGACCTATGGCATTTCTACAACTTTAATAACTTCCTTTCCCAACAGCACATACACAATCTCTACTTCCCGAAACTCCTCATCAATCTGGACTAGAGATAATAAATTTGTACTAGCTCCTGTACTTGGGGACTTAATTTCTGTAGGCTTTCTAGGCACTAAAGTAATTCTAACACCATTAAAAATGAAACTGTAAGTGTTAGTGCAACCTTTATGATTCGTGTCCCTATCATATTTCCAGGGTCTGCCTAATAATAAATGACAAACATCCATCACAACTACATCACATCAAAAAGAATCTCTATACCTTATGCCTACAGAAAAGGAAACAAGAGCTCATTTTGAAACTGTTAACTCACTCCCCTTTTTAAAGCCATCCCTATTTATAAGGTTTAGGATACTTCTCCGTCTGTGTCTTTAGTTTCTAGATTTCCTCTTCTAAAACCAAATTATCATAGCTTTCTGTATTAATAACAAAAGTACATGCCTTGCCCAGTATAGTACATGTAGAGGGAAATATGTTGTGCCTTAACCACTCTTCATCTGTAGCCTTTGGTGTACAACACGTTCACCTGACAACCAGATTGGTCCCTACGTCCCCTGTAACTATCTCTTCCTCAACATATGGTTCCTCATCAAACACTGGATTTTCAAAAATTTCAGCATCCTCTTCTTGACAGTCATTTGTATCCACAAACAAAGCTCTTTTGCCAACCTTTTTGCATTTAGATTGCCTGTGCTCCACTTCTCCACACCTAAAGCACTTCAGTCATCTACTGTTGGATTCCTTACTAAATTGAACATTACCAACCCCATACTGCTTATTGATATTGCCTCCTATTTGCACCACTGCTCACTAGGACGATGAGTGTGTTTTTCCACCACTATGGCTCTCTGATATGCAATAAAAATAGATATCAGATCAAACATATTTATAGTATCCTGAATCTAGACCCTCAGTCTCCCAATATATCGAGCCATCAACTGATCCTCTATCTCCTATATTTCATTTCTAGTAATCAACTAGTAAAATTCAGTAGTGTAATCATCGACTATCCTAGTCCCTTGGTTCAAATTCTACAACCTCTAATACATCACCCTCTAAAAATTGTAAGGCAAGAAGGTGCTCCACATATGATTTTTCATATTTTCCCAGGTTGTCATTTTTTACTTTCCCAACCTGTTTAGGGTCAATTTCAACTGCTGCTTCCATGCTGAAGCTCTTCCTTGTAGCCTAGTAGTAACCAGAGGAACACATTTATTTTCTGGCCCCCTTTAAATTTGAGAAATTCCTCTACTGTTGCTAACCAATCAATAAATTCTTTTAGTTGAAGATTGCCCCAACATTCTGGGATTTCTATCCTCATCCCCATCTCTCAACACTTCTCATCTTCTTTTACTGCTGGTCTGTGTTGTCTCTTAGGAGCTTCCTTATAATAAGAATTATCCATTAAATCATCTCGGACCTCCTCCAATTCTCTACAGCGATTAGGGTTTCACCCTTGGTTGCCCTTATTTTGATTATGTAGGAGGGCATTCACTTTTTTAGTTACCCGATCTAACATCCGATCAAATCTTTCCTTCAGGTGCATCATGCACTATTCCAATTAACGTTCATGAATTTCCTCAACTTGAGCTCTCCTCGGCAACATTTTGGATCCTTTGGCTATGATACCAACTGATGTAGTGGAATAAATGGAAAAAAGTAACAAGGAATATTGAAATATATTGATTCACTAAATACCAGAAATCAATCTTCTAAAAACCTATTTCTTTTCAAAGAAATACCAGGAATTTAGGCATCCAAATCATTGATTCAAAAGAATACTGAAATTGGAAAATTTTAGGGTTTTTATTATTTTAGAAAATTATCAAAATTGTTCTCAGCAAATAAAATAATAGTATTTAAATGACAGATAAAAACAACCCTAATAAAAAAAGGGCCAAAACAACGAAAGCCCAAAACAGTAAACTAGGTCCAAAATGAAAAACACAAAATAAAGAAATAAACTTCCAAGCCTCAAAAACAGCTTCAAACGACTTTTTTTAGGCCTCAAACTAGGCCATTACAAGTAAACCCTGTAATTCATCTAAATCTCTAAACGAGTTTCGATTTGATATATTACAAGTCTCGTAACTCATCCATAGCTACAAGTTAAGGCCATTAAAAGTTGGACCATTTCTGCTACAATCCCAACGTTCCAAATAAACTAAGACTTGCTCTTCTATCTTCTGACCTGCATCACTTGTGGACAGTGGTTACTCAAAGCATATGACAAGAGACAAATCCATGTCTTCCTTGCTGGATGAAACCAGTAATGGATATGTGACAGTAGAGCTAAAATCATTGGAAAAGGAACAATCAAGTCCAAACCTCCTATCCTTGATGTTTCACTAGTCAAGGAACTGAGGTAGAACTTGCTCATTGTTAGCCAACCATGTAACAAAAATAGGTGAGTCATCCTTGAGGCTACCTATATTGAGGTTCAGTCAACTATCGATGGTAGCACCATATTAATGTTTATATTGTTAATTTAAGAAAATAGAATGTCAAAGATGAATTTTTAATTTCAATAGAAGACAATAGTTGGCTATGGCACATGCGTCTCGGGCATATTAATATGCAACGGATCGCTAAGATTATTAACAACAGTCTGGTAAGTGTCCTGCCTCAAACAAAATTTGAAAAGGACAATATATATGCTGTATGTTAGAAAGGTAAGCAAATTAAGACCTCATTTAAGGCAAAATCAATAGTTTCTACTACTAGGCCATTAGAACTCTTACACTGTGATCTATTTGGGCTTATAACACTTAGAAGTCTAAGTGGAAATAAATATGCATTTGTTATTGTTGATGACTACTCAAGGTATACATAGGTTCTATTTCTTGCTAATAAAAATGAAACCTAATCACCTTTTGTGCATTTTTGTAAGATTGTACAAAATGAAAAATGCAATGCAATCATGACAATTAGGAGTGATCATGGTGGAGAGTTTGAAAATGAAATGTTCAATTCATATTGCAAGCCCTATGGCATCACACACAACTTCTCTAGCCCCAGAACGCCTCAATAAAATGGCGTGGTTGAAAGGAAGAATATGACCTAGGAGGAGATGGAAAGAACCATACTGAATGAATGGTCTCTTCCTAAGTACCTCTAGGCAGAAGCTACCAACACAACTTGCTACATCCTGAATAGGGCCCTAATTAGACCCCTAATGGATGTGGGCCTTTAGTGTTAAACTAGTATAAATCTTTGAGTTAGTCTCTTTTAATTTTAGTGCATTACATTAGGCTTCTAACTTCTTGAACAAAATTTGATAAAATTATATTTTCTAAGCTTTTCAGAAAATTTCATATCATTCATTTAAAACTCTCTTGGTCTCATCAGTTAGGAACATACTTGCAAATAAGCAATCACCATTAGGCTCCTAACCATTCTACTTAGGGGACTAATAGTAAGCACTGGCTTATTGCTGGAAGTATCTTCAGGCTGCTAATCAGCACAGTAAGATACTTGTCCAGTTTGCTTTAGTTCTTATTAGAAATCCCAATACTTTTGGTAACTCAAGTTACGTACTGAACAAATTTCCATACAGCTAAGCTCTGTCACCTAACAGAAGTTGGTTGCATCAGTCACCTAATCGAAAAATAGCAAAAAAGTCTAATTCATAAAGATTAGACTTTTGGAAATTGAATCCAAATGGAAAGCTTTATCACTTTTAGAGGCTTTAAATGCAGTCTAGTAGAAAACTCTCTCAAGATTAGAGGGTGGCGATCAAAATTAATCACATCCAGTAGGAATTGAACCTACGAATTCGCCAATTATGAGTTGGCCCCCTTCTCCCTTACCTCCGGATGGTCCCCCTAGGGTAGTCTACTCGCTCAACCAGCCCTTTTCTTTTTTGTTTTTTTGTTTGGGTGATGATGCGGGGATCCCGGAAGTCGGGAATAAAATGGCTCTGTGTATCACGAACAGAGAAGTTCGGATTGGATTCGAATCGGCTTCATCAGACTCATTGCATGTATCAAGAATCTATCTTCAATTACTAATTTGAAACAATCTATCTCATTCAAATTTCCCCCAAAGCCTTGAGCTTGTCCTCCTCAGATCCAAACATGAAAATAAACAAGTTAAACTCAATCATATGCACATCAATTAGCCCATTCTGACCTCATCGACTAAGATCAAAACCCCTAATTTTGGAAAATCTAGGGTTTATCCCAATCACCGATCCTAACAGAACCTATTTCTATTCCCCCTCTCCCTCAAGAGTTTTATAGGAGTGAAACTTAGCTACTTTAACACCATTGCTGACCAGAGGAGCAATATATTATAGAGACATTGAAGTAGTTTGGGTACAATTCCCATCAAAAAGACTAATCCATGATTTGTGGACCCGAGAGTTGGGAGGAGAAATAGCACTGCCACCACCTCCAGGTTCAATCGTGAATCTCAACCGCTTAATTAGCCACAATTTGCACATAAGCTAACATCCCATCACAAATCAATGTTTCTTCTCGACAGCCCACTCATTAGCGGACAACAAATCTACCTTTCCTCCTTAAGGTTCACTTCAACATCATCAGAACCCAGACCAGCATCATCAGATTGAACCAAATCTGCCTACAATTTAGGTTTTCTCCTTCTCTTTCTCGCCATCTAGAGTTGAACAACTTACGATAAGCCCGAAGATTATGTTGCTCCGAGGGAAAACGAAGAGAGAGAAAAGCCTCATTTTATTATTATTATTATTATTATTATTATTTTCTTTTCTTTTGCATCCTAAATATAGTAGAAAAATAAAAATGTGCATTACTTTTCTTGTTGTCACATCTAAAAGTCATAATAATGTAACATTTGGCGTTTTTATATATTTTTTTCCTTGTACAGTTTATGAATTTCCGAAAAAGAAAAAGTAAATATAAAACTATTTGGGCAGTTTTTGAAACGCAGCTATTGGTGCTTCGATAGAGGAAGTGTGCCCTTATTGTATATTATAAAATTTGTTTTGCTTAAAAATGAAGAAGCATAAAGAGTAACAAGTAGTGAAATTCACCTTCCACCAACTCCGCAGCAACACATTTTAGACTTGTATTTAAAAACCTCTCAACCTTTATATAATGTTACCAATCAACCTAATTAAAGACACAACCACAACTTTTTTTTTTCTCTGCTAAATTAAAAGAGCTTAGCAAGCGAAATGTCTAAAGCAACAATAAGAAAGCAATTTGTGGAGACCAAAATGAAAGAAAATGATGAGAAAAAGCATAATAATAGCAGCCAAGGATTTTTCTCAAAACATCTAAAGAGAGTTTACCCAATTGGGTTACATAGAAGCAACTCTTCACTATCTTTATCATCATTATCACTATCTTTATCACAAAACTCCAATGACTCTTCTCTTACAGATTCACTTGAACACAACATCTCTTTAGCACTCCGTCTCATCTCACCATTGCAAAGAAGACAAACTTCACAGCCATTACAACACATCTCTAATAATAACAATAGTGTTCCAGAATCTAATGCTGGAGAGTTAAAGAGGTGCAATTGGATCACAAAGAATAGTGGTATGTACATTTACCATTCCTCTTCTTTAATTTCTTAATATATAAAAATTATACAATATATTATATTTTAATGCTCACTATACAGATAATGTTTATGTGACATTTCATGACGAAAGCTGGGGAGTTCCTGTCTACGATGATAAGTAAGTGATTCATTTTCTTCTGTCTTATTTAACATTTAATAATAAAAAAGATTACCTACTAATAATCATTATTGAGTGTTGTCAACTTAATAATAATTAATAATATGAAAATCACAGCAAATTGCTTGAGCTGCTTGCGTTGTGTGGTATGTTGATGGACTATAATTGGACTGAGATTTTAAAAAGAAAAGAATTATTCAGGTACTCAATTAATTTATTTCTTTGAAAAATTATTTATATATATATATTCTAAATTTGCTTTTCTTTCTTTATCATTTTATTGAAAATAACTTATTCATTTTTTTAATGAATAAAAAACAAAGAGAAGCTTTTGCTGGATTTGATCCTACAAGTGTTGCAAAATTGGGAGAGAAAGAAATCACAGATATAGCATCTGACAAGGCAATTATGTTAGCTGAAAGCAGAGTTAGGTGCATAGTAGATAATGCCAAATGCATTGTCAAGGTAAGCCTTCATATTTTACTAGGAAAAAAAATTATAATTTTTTATTGAGAAATTTAAGAGATAATTAATGCTTCATCACTTGACCTAATTTTGATTTAAATTAATATTGTATGTTGCAGATTGAAAGAGAAGTTGGATCATTTAGCAGCTACATGTGGGGTTATGTGAATTACAAGCCAATGATCAATAGATACAAATATCCAAGAAATGTTCCATTAAGAACTCCAAAAGCTGAGGTTATTAGCAGAGATTTACTGAAAAGAGGATTCCGATTTGTCGGACCGGTCATCGTTTACTCGTTCATGCAAGCGGCTGGCTTAACAATTGATCATCTAGTTGATTGTTTCAGGCATGATGAATGTGTAAACCTAGCAGAAAGACCATGGAGGCACATTTAATTAATCAATACTACTTTATTACGCTAAATTCTACTTTAATTGAAATTTGAAGATTTGTCAAAATCATTCATGTAAATACTTTTATACAACTCATTATTTGGATGCCCTCCTTCAGGTTGACTATGGAAAATAGGAAAATAGAAAGATCTTTCTTTTTAATTATTTTATTGTTTTCATCTTTTTCTTTTTTTCTAAATAAATGAATAAGACATGATTGCTTATTTGTGTATTTATTGTTCTGGTGTAGAAGTTGGTCTTCTCAAAGGAAAACATTATAATGTAAACGGTCAAGCAAACAAATCTCTATATAAAACTTTTCAACTAAGAAACATAAACAATTTTGAAATAAAACTTTACTAAAATTTTAATATATTATAATTGATAAAATTGTCAAAGGGTTGTCTTACAACTATTGAACTAGTATTTATAGAGAATTAGCTAGATTACAGTTGCGTAGAATTTGAGAATCCTGAGCCGTTAAGAACATTCGGGAGAGGTTTATCGATTTTTGGTCCGATAAAATCAAGTTTTAAGATTTTATGTGTTAATCTAGGCCGGAGTACAATAAAAACACCACAAAAATATGATATTCAAGAAAGAGATTATATTAAACCCATAGACATTGATCCCAAATAGTATATATATATATTTCGAAGTACAAAGTTTGCAACAAATGAAATATAAAATGAACCAAGAGAATGCAAGAGTAAACCTAGTTCTTGATACGTGTCCCTGGATTTGGCTTGGATGTCTCCGTTGGTCGCCGTTTCCAGGGTTCTGAATTGATCTCTCTTCCCAGATATAGGCAAAATCATCGTCAGGAACTCCTGATCCGAGAGAGGTAGGTGATATATAGGCTAAAGCCGTCAACCACTTTTACCGGTGGAGATATAGGTAGTAGACATTACTCCAGTGAAACAGCTGCAATCACGAGGATTGAAAAAACTAAGTTAAACTACTCCTAGGGTTTGTTGGATCAAAGAGATAGTGTTTTAAGTGTTCATATGAATGAATCCTATTCCTGCAAAATTAGAGCCCCTTATATATTTTTCTAAGGCGATAGGAGTTCGCCTTAGGTTTTTCTTATATGGGTTTAGGCTTACTTATCCTCTGGAATGGACCTCCAGCAGGGTCATTTTAGAAAAGTTCATGGGTTAGAATTTGGAGTTGACTGAGTTAGACCCTCGGAGAGTGGATTTGGGCCAGTGTCGGCCTTGGAATACTCTTTTTGAATATGGGTTAGGGCCTCACCCAGGGGGCCAAATAATTGAGCCCTTGATGAAGGCCTTACCCTCAAAGATTTATGGGCCTCGTCAAGGGGCCTGGAATATAAGCCTTTGGGCCTTTGAAAGGTTTGAATTGAGCTCATTGGTGAAGGCCTCCCTTAAGTGAATTTGGGCCTCGCCAAGGGGCTAAGACTAGGGCCTGGATGCAGTCCTGACCCTTGAGATCGATCTACTGAATCCCACACCAATGGCTTGTACAATTTTAGGTACTTGCCATTGATTGATCGGCTTTGGTTCCTTCCTGCCTCACCCGAAAGCTTGTGAGCACCATTGCCTATGATTTTCTTTACTTTAAATAATCCTTTCCAATTAGCTGGCCATTTTCCAAGCTTAGGCTGCTTGTCTCTGAGCGGTAGGATGGCTCTCCACACAAGGTTATGGATCCTAATTTTAGCATCATTAAATCTGGTCCGTCAATACGAGTCCAAATGATTTGATCGGGCTCAATTTGGATATCAAATAGACCTAGAAAACTTAAAAAACTAAATCGGACAGGACTGAAGTGGACTTAGAAAATCGGGCCCAGAATTCAGGCCTAAAATGACGAGGCCCATACGAGTTTCAATGACCACGCATGCGTAACTATCCACGCGTGCATTGCAGCCATTGAGCATTTGTTTCCCCTTCACGTGTGGGTGATGCGCCCAACGTGTACGTGAGTCTTCTGGCGTGTGCTTGACACCCATGATGCATGTGTAACACTGTTCACACATGCTTTTTATTTTATGGAGTTCTGATATGATCTATTATAAATATGTCATTTTACAAAATAGAAAAATAATTTTGACAAGCCACATTTTTTATTTCGATACACATTTTAGCCTCCCCAAATTCTGAAAAACATTGAAAATCATTTCCAAACACAAGATTTTTCCAATCACTCCAATTTTCCTGATTTTTTCACAATTCATTAGTTTAATCATTTTTCAATCCGGTTTCTGACAGTCCTCCTCCAATACTCTCTGAACACAATGGAGAATCGCTCAGGTTTTATCAAGCCTTCAGATCTGCCGATTTCAAAGTCTCCCAAAAAGGTAAATACGATACATTATCTTCTAATTCCTTTTAATTATGAATTAAGCCCTGAAACTGATAAAGCATGTTTATCAAATAATTATTTTTTGTTGAAATAATTCAATTTTAAGCTCTTTTAATCTGAATTGAGGTATGTTTATCAAATGATTATTTTTTATGCAATAATTTAATTTGAAACCTTTTTATTCTAAATTAAGGCACGTTTATGGAAAATCAATTTTCATAGATTAAAATCGATCAAACTGTAAAATGAACTTAGGTGACCCATTCGAAAATCATTTTTCATTAATCAAAGATCAAGATCGATTAATAGCCTAATGGTTAACTATTTTATAAATTTAAAACCAGTTAGCTACTGAACATCAAACCACCTACTGTTATCATAACAACTCCCAATCATTTGCGAGAAGAGAGAACGGCCTGGGGTTTGATTCTCATTCAAAGGGATATGTCGGAAAGTCTTCTCACGGCTTCAACTCCAAACTTTTATTTTTCTTTTATTTCTTATATTATATTTTAGGGTTAATTGCATAAAAAATCACCAACTTTCACTAAATTTGTGAAAATATCACAAACTTTTTTTTTTTTGCATGAAAACACATGAACTTTCATTTTCTAGCAAAATTGCCACGAAATCTGAATCCGATACTAGCTCACTCGTCGGTGCTAACACGGATTGCCACATAGGATATGTGAGATGATGTGACAATACATGTGTATTGCCACTTAAGATTAATAAAATTTCCCAATATAACCTAATTTATATCTAATTTAAGTTAATAAAATAAGTAATTATATATATTATAATTATTTACATTTAACTTAAATAATAAATGTAAAAACAACATTAATAACAAAATTTAGTTGAAAACAAGATTAATAATCATCCCTTTCCACTAGCCCAACTCCTCTGCCACTACCTCCCCTTCTTCTCACTCATCGCGCCTCCATTGTTGACCACAACACTTTCAAGCCTCAACTGTTAGATTATTTTATAATCTAAGTGTGGCCATGTAATTAAAGGGCTGGTTTTAAATTAAATATGGCCCAGTATGATGGTTATTGGGCTTTAAAAGGATATTAGAATCAGATAGGATTATTAATTATCCCTTCCCTTCTTCCTTCTATAAATAGAATGCACAACACACGTATGTTTTACGGTTGACAGTTCTTATCCATCAAAGAACGCAGTAAAGCAGAAGGAAGGTGGGATCAAAATT
>CAOJBK010679453.1:0-10967 GCA_948294925.1 Codiaeum variegatum | reverse complement strand
TGCCTATTCTTCTTATTTTTTTTATTGCTTGCTACTCTACAAATTGGATGCTTTAATTTTGGCTCCGGCAACCGCATCCAGCTGATTCCGCTCGGCCGGCAGGGGAGTCTTCTTCTCTTTGGGGTATTGCCATCTTTGTGGTGGTGCTTCCTATTTTGCTCTATTACCAATCTTCAATTCATTCCAAATTGTTTGGACCTCTTAGGAGGTCAAATCCGTAACCCAAATAAATTAGACATGAAATGGGGAAATATATTTTGATATTAATGTTAAGGGTATAGTATGCTAAAACCAGTTGAATCTTTATATTTTGTTTGGGAAGGATAACATTGGTCTCTATCAATTTACAGTTTCACCGGTCCACCCAATTCAAGGGGGCTTATTCAATTTTAGAACATTATAATAGTTTCTACCATTTTTTTTAAATTTTTTTCTTCTTTTCCTTTCTTTTTTCTGATGAAATACCATTTATACAATACATTTGGTTTCTAAATATTAAAAAATTGAAAAGAAATATATTTTGATTTGATTTTTTTTTTCTAAAAAAAAATCAATTTTCATGTTTGGAGAAATTTAGTATAGACGGTGAAATTTATTTGAGTTAAAAAAATCAATTTTTAAATAAATAAAATTATATTAAAATATATAATTTATTGTAAGAATTTTATTTTTAGTGAAATATATATGTTAAAAATAACAACACGCTTGTTGTGTATGGCTAATGAAGAATCAATTTAATTCAGCCTTAAATGGTGATCAAACATCATCTTCTTTTGTTGCTCCTGACAAAGTGTTGTAGAATTCTTTGTAAATTGCAAAAAACTATTGCTAAAATTCAACTAATTTGGTCGTGAGCCTTATCCAACAATCTAGCAGTGATAGCAAATCTGCATAAAAGAAAGCTTAGTACAAGCCAGCTATGTTCTATTTATGGAGTGGCTGTTGAAACGATGGAGCATGGTCTCCTCTTTTGCAACTATGCTCGTGCAGTTTGGTTCGCCACTTTTTGAGGCTTCCACTTCATTCTTAATGATTCCTTTGTAATTTCATGTTGGTGGTTGGCAATTGCCAATTTATCAATGCCTCAACATCACAAGCTAGCTCTAATCAAGCCATGTGTTTACTATGGGCGATTTGGAAATCAAGAAATGAAATGGTTTTTAACAACAAACACTTCAATCCCAGTCAAACTTTATCAAATTCCAACAAATGGTGTCAAGACTGCATCAAAATGACAGAATTATGCTCTGATCATGGTGGTAAGGACATAAGTGGGAATCTAAGTCATTCTCTTGCACAAAGTCATTGCATAACTCCTCCTTTGAAAATAAATTTTGATGCTTCATTCAATGAGAAATCAGGTATTGGATCTCTTGCAGTTGTAGTGTGTGACCATAAAGGTAAGTTTATCAACGGTGTAACTATAAAAAAAATATGTTAGATCCATTTTGGTGGCTGAAGTTGAAGCATTGATTATTTCCTTAGAGCTGGCTCTTTTTCTTCAGTTGAACAATGTCCTTTAAATCTGACAACAAGATTCTTATTCAACCATGTTCTACCCTTCCTAAGATTAGTACTTTTGATATGGATGGTCCTCACACTTATATTTATAAGTTCAAATGCCATTTTGTTAATATTTCTTTTAATTAGGTGAATAGAGTTTGTAACAAGGTTGCAGATTGGGTGTCCAAAAGCTTGTTGAATCTGATTTGCCCCTTCGGTGGCAATATGAAATTCCACAAGAGTTGGAATCTTTAATGATGTATGACTCTTCTTTTAGTGAATGATATTTAGGTTTTCTCAGGCAAAAAAAAAATGAACAGTTTCTATCACAAAGCGAGGAGCAATAGCAACTTTCCAATTATCAAAAATCAATCCGACTTTTCCAATTTTCTCCTTTTTTAATTCAAAGGGAATTTTTCAATTAAATAAATATTTATTTTTTAATTTAAAACTAGACCAGTGTTTGGTTTTCAATTTAATATGTTTGACCAATTAATCTAGTCAAATTTTGATAACACTAAAAAAGAATGAATGGTAAATAAAGGTTTGAGGAAGCATAAATTTTAATCTCTCTACTTGCCCAATACAACATTTGCCCCTGACAAAGTCTTGTGGGAATCTTTGTAAAATGCAAAAACTATTACAAAAATTCATCTATTTTGTTCCAACAATCTAGCAATGAAAGCAAATCTGCATAAGAGAAAGCTTAGTCCAAACCCTCTAGGTTCTATTTATGGAGTGGTTATTGAAACGATGGAGCATGGTCCCCTCTTTTGCGACTATGCTCCTGCAGTTTGGTTTGCCTCTTCTTAGGGTTTCCACTTCATTCTTAATGATTCCTTTGTAATTTCATATTGGATTTCACTCTCTCTTACATGTCTGACTGAACTATCAATTGGTATCAGACCTAGTCTTTATTAAGCATCAGGACTAATCTCATGAAGAGGAAAGATCATATATGGCTAGTCAAGGTCATGATCATCCACTATTGCCAGAAGGGGAGTTAGTGAATAGACCTCCAGTGTTCAATGGAACTCATTATTCATATTGGAAAATAGAATGATCTATTTCATTCTAGCTACTGATATCACACAGTGGACTATCATTTTAAGAAGTCCTAGAGTTCCCATAATAGAAAGAGAAGGCGTAGAAGTGCCCAAAGCTGAAACTGGATATGGAGATGCTGATTGGGCTATGATAGATCAAAATGCTAAGGCAATGAACATTCTACACTGTGCTTTAACTCCTTCAAAATTCATTTTAGTTTCACGTTGTAAAACTGCTAAGGCAATTTGGGATAAACTTGAAAATACTTATGAAGGAACCAATCTTGTCAAAGAAGCTAAGGTGAAATTCTTCATGAAAGAATATGAGATGTTTGACATGAAGCCAGGAGAAACTATCGCAGAAATGAATGATAGATTCACTAACATTTTGAATCAGTTGCACTCTCTTGGTGAAGAAATTTTCGAAAGAAAGAAAATCAAGAAGTTTATTAGATCCATGCTAAAGGAATGGGAGTCTATAGTAAATGTGCTGATGAACTAAGAAGAAATCACAATGGATGAACTTATTGGGTCATTGATCACGTATGAAATGTCTCCAAAAAAATGGGATGCACAAGTAGTAGAAGACAAGAAGAAGAAGGGGATAGCTCATGCTGCAACTAATGAATTAGATTCTTCTGATGGTGAAATGGAAGCCCTTAGTAGAAAAATAAAAAGATTTATGAGAAAAGGTGGAAGAAAGAAAAGAAACAACTTTGAGAAGTCTAAAGGAAATAAACTAGACTTCAACATAAAGGAAGGCTTAGAAGTGATCTGTTAGGAATGCAACAAACCAGGAACATCAAATCCAACTGTCATAGACTCAAGAAGCAGAGAAAGAAGGAAAAGAAAGTGTTGGTGTCTTGGAGTGAAAGTGATGCACCTGACACATCAGATGACAAGTCAGATAAAGAAGAATAAGCCAGCCTATGTCTAATGATAAACTCAAAAGAGCATGAAGCTGGAAAGTTAAAAGCTAATAATGAATCATCAAAGGTAAGTACATCTAACTTTGAATCTGAAGATGATATTGAAAATGCCTTTAATGAACTATTTTACGAATATAACAAATTAAAAAAGGCACATAAACTCATAAAGTTCAAGTTTACTATATTAGAAATTGAGAAATCTATAGTTCTTGAATTTAATCAATCCTTGTATATAGATTTCAAGAAAAAATGAATTTCTTCTTAGATGTCATGAAAAATTGAAAAATGACGTGTCTTGCTCTCTTAACCAAAATAATTGCTTAATCAACCAAAGTGCAAAGCTTTTGGATGAAAATAGCATGTTAATAGAAATGCTTAGATTTGACACCTGTATAATGAACAAATTTAAAGGAGAAAGAGAAAATATTCTTAAAATTTATGAATAATGAGATCTAATCCTAAGAAGAGTAAACAAAGAGCATTGTCCAAAGTTAAATGCATTCATGTCTAATGTTGCTTCTAGATCTAATATTGCATCCACATCTAGAACTAAAGATGATATGAACCATATAAGGATTTATAATAAAGCATCTCATGTTAATGAAATTGTTTATAATTCTAAGGCTTATTATAGATTGCATCCAAAGTTAACATAGGTTCCAAAAGGAACCACAGCTGCTAACCCTTCAGAAACCATGATGCGTGCCAATCGCAACACTCGCAAGTGCACGGGGTCGTATCAAGTAGTAAAACTGGTAAGTACCGATTTCGTTCTCCCAAGGGATTATACGGGTTCAATCAATCAAGCACCAACTCACTCTCCTCAGCTATTGTCTAACTCACAATTAATGTGGATTGTTAAGCTAATTTTAACTACTTTAAACTATAAAACTAAACATAAACTTGGCAAAATTCCAAAGAAATTGAAATTCAAATTAGGAAATTAATGATGGAATGAGGCGTCTACCTAGATTTTGACTCGTATTAACACTAATTACAAGATTAACTAACCACCCAATGAATATTTCAATCAATCAACACTTAGGTTTTTTCTCAAGCATTAGGTTTAACCCTTTTCTCAAGGGATTAAACCCTTAAATTCTAAGTAATAGAAATGGAATCTCTTCTCAATCCTATACAATTAGAAAAATCATGAAGAACTAGTGAAAACTACAAACCCTAGATGTTTGTGCATCTATCTCTAGCAAACACAACAAACCTATAAGCTTTTGAATATTCTAGGTCCAAACTTTCTATTTCTAGTAAAGTATGAACAATAAAAACCAAGGACAATTTTTAGAAAATATAAATCAAAAGCCAAACTTGAAGAAAGATCTAAACATTCATTGAGTAAAAGTGTTAATTAATCCATACAAAAGAGTAATACTTGTCTAATTTAGGTAGACAAGTTGATTTAGTCCATGATTAAAGAGAAAAAATAAGAAAAGTAAAAGAAAGTGCAGAAATTTAAAGAACCCATGAAGACCCAATGAAATTTCCACTAAATTCTTGCTATTCTTGCTATAATGTGGAATGATGAATGAAATCCATATTCAAAAGCCTTCCTTGATCTCCTTTCCCTTGGTTTTTGGCTTTTTTTAGGATTTTAGAAACCCTTAGAAAGTTTCAAGTGAAAATTTGGCCAAAGTCCCTTTTTTCTGCACTTTTCAACCTTTTATAGGTGTCAGAGAGCTTGTCGGGGATGGCCCTCACGGCCCATGACAAGCCTTTATGCCTATTGCCTTTAGTGAGAAATAATAAGCTCTCATGGTCCATGTCATGGCCCCGTGACAAAGCTTGTGAGAAGCTTCTGTTTCTCTTGCCCTTTCTTCTCCTACTCTCACGGGTGACTGCTTCCCTATCACGGTCCATGACGCCGGTCGTGATAGGCCTTGTACCTCTTTAACTTAATAATTTCTCATGGGCTGTCTCACAGGCCTTAAGGTAGAATGTGAGGCAGCTTGAGACTTGAATTTCTGATCCATTTTGGTGTATTGATCTTGCCTTTTGAGCTTAAAATTTAAAATAGTTCCTCCTAGCTTCGGAATTCATTTAATTACCTAAAAGTGGCTAAAATCACTGAAACAGACAAATTAAATTCAATTTAAAGAGAAAAATTCACCAAGAATACGAAGAAAATAATATGTAATTTGTCAATTATCAACCCAACATTGGTTAGGTATCTATATCTGAATGATTTGATGCAGGAATGTTTGAGCAGTAGGAAAGAATCAATGATTGGTACATTAACAACGGCTGCTCAAAACATATGACAGGGGACCCATCTAAGTTCTCCAAGCTAGATAGTTCCAATCACAGTTATGTGAAATATGGTGACAAAAGCAAAGGAGAAATTGTAAGAAGAGGAACAATCAAACCCAAACCTCCTATAAAAGGTATTTCACTAGGCAAGGTCGTAAGGTACAATCTGCTGAGTGTTAGTCAGTTATGTGACAAAAAGTGGAGAGTTATCTTTGAAGCCACCTATGTAGAAGTGTAATCAACTATTGATGGTAGTATAATCTTCATTGGACTGCATGTTGGTAATGTATATATAGTTTATTTAAATACAAGGAAAGTTAATGAAGAATGCTTGATCACTATAGAAGACAATAGTTGGCTTTGACATAAAAGGTTAAAACATATTAACATGTATTAAATTTCCAAGCTTAGTAAGAAGGATTTAGTTGATGGCCTGCCTAAACTTAAATTTGAAAAAGATCACATATGTAGTGCATGTTAGAAGGGAAAACAGGTTAGGGCATCATTCAACTCTAAATCTATCATTTCCACAGAAAGGCCATTAAAACTGTTGCAATATTATTTATTTGGTCCCATCTCACCTAGTAGTATCAGTGGAAAGAAATATGCACTTTTAATTATTGATGATTACTCTAGGTTCACATGGTTCTTATTCCTTGCATCTAAATCTGACACATTCACATCTTTCATTCACTTTTGTAAGAAAAGTTCAAAATGAAAAAGGTTATACTATCACTTCTATTAGAAATGATCATAGTGGTGATTTTGAGAATGACTTGTTTGATTCATATTGCAAAGATCATGGTATTGACCATAAATTCTCAGTTCCTAGAACCTCACTGTAAAATGGTGTGGTGGAAAGAAAGAACAGAACTTTAGAAGAAATGGCTAGAACATGATAAATGAAAAGAATCTTCCAAAGTATTTCTGGGCAGAAGCTACTAATACTGCATGCTATATTCTCAATAGTGTTCTAATTAGATCTTAACTAGACAAGACACCTTATGAGATGTGGAAGGGTAGAAAGCCAAATTTGTCATACTTTCATGCATTTGGATGTAAATGTTTCATCATAATTAATAAGAAAGATCACCTTAGAAAAATTGATCCAAAATCTGATAAAGGTATTTTTCTTGGCTATTCCATCACTAGCATCATATAGAGTGTTTAATAAAAGAACTATAGTTGTGAAAGAGTCTATGCATGTTATATGTTATGAATCTAACTATTGTGGTGAAAAGAAAAGAACAGATGATGAATCAGATGCAAAACTGCTTAATGATAAAGTCAATTTAGATGAGAGAAAAGCAGAAGAAATTTAGAAGCTGGAAGAGTATGCACCTAATAATAATAAGGAGTCTTCTCCTTACAGTTATGGAGACTCAGCATGTAACGAGGATAAGGATCCAAGATCTAATGACAATAATTAAGTCCAAGCTTTTGACCTTCTAAAGGATTGGACATACCATAGGGATCCTCCAGAGGAGAACATTATTAAAAGTCCTTCACAGAGGAGGATGACTAGATCATCC
Source organism: Codiaeum variegatum (assembly GCA_948294925.1). NCBI lineage: Eukaryota > Viridiplantae > Streptophyta > Magnoliopsida > Malpighiales > Euphorbiaceae > Codiaeum > Codiaeum variegatum. The sequence goes on along the minus strand of CAOJBK010679453.1, from coordinate 3,695 downwards.
TACAAGCAACTATACAACGATTCAACATTTGTATCACAAATTGAGCCTAAAACATTTAAAGAGGCATAAAATGATGAGAATTGGATTGAAGTAATGCAAAAAGAACTGAATTACTTTGAAAGAAATCGGGTGTGAAAATTGGTGCCTAGACCTAAGCATCACTCTATCTTTCAAACTAGATGGGTCTACAGAACAATTTAGATGAGCACGAGACTGTAACCATAAACAAGGTTAGTTCTCAAAAGATATGTAAAATGAGTTTGAAATGAGTCTAATGGGAAAACTTAACTTCTTACTTGGATTGCAAATTAAACAGACATCTAAAGGCATCTTCATTTGTCAATCTAAATATACTAAGTAACTTATAAAGAAGTTTAGAATGGGAGATCTAAAGAGTATTAGCACACCTATCAATCCTTCAACAAAGTTGGACAAGGATGAATATGGAAAATCTACAAACATCAAGTTGTATAGGGGTCAGATTGGATCTTTTATATCTAACTAATTCTAGACCTACCATCCACTTTAGTGTTTCTTTATGTGCCATATTCCAAGCTGATTCGAAGGAGTCACACTGAACTGCTGTAAAACGTATATTTAGATACCTTAGTGGAACTAATGATTTAGGTCTATGCTATCCTAAATGAAATAATCTTGAGCTTGTTAGATATAGTGATGCTGACTATGCAGGTAGCATAATCGATTTTAAAAAAAGCACATTTGGAACTTGTCAGTTCTTGGGGAATTTCCTAACATCCTGGTTTAGCAAAAAGCAAACATCTGTAGCTCTATCTACAGCTAAAGTTGAATACATTGCAGTTGGTAATTGTGTTGCTTAGATCTTATGGATGAAGCGACAACTGGATGACTATGGCATGAAGTTCAAAGAAGTTCCAATTAGATACAATAAAACAAGTGCCATCAACTTATCCAAAAATCCAGTCCAGCACTCCAGAACCAAGCACATTGAGATTCATCACCATTTTGTTCAAGATCACATCCAAAAATGTGACATCCAACTAGAATTTGTGGCTCTAATAAGCAACTAGTAGACATCTTGACTAAGCCCTTACTAGAAGAACAATTTTGCAATATCAGAAGGTCACTTGGTATGGGTACTCTATGTTAGTCTTAATTTTGTTTCTCATAATAAATGCATGTTTAGATGCATTCCCAACTAGAAACATAGTTAGGAGTAGTAGCATGCTCTATATGTCACATGATTTATTATTATGATGATTTGTCTGACATGAGAAAGTCAAGGGGTGTTAAAAATTTTTAAAGTGCACACTGAGCCATGAATAATAAGTACAACTTATCATCTCAATTTTATCATTGGTCATGTCAATATTTTTGAAAACCTTCTTGAAAGATAAACAAAATAGGAAAGAGTTGGAGATAAAATAAAACTTTTAAAAAATATGATTAATTGAAAAGCATGACAACCTACACTTTCTCTCTCCTCCTCTTTGGTAACTAAAAAGCTAATTTATCAATCAACTTGATAACTATTATTAAGCTACCTTTTCCATTTCCTCTTCATTTTTCAAAATTCAAACTCCTTTCTTCTCTTACCTTATACAAATTCTCATCTCTCACTTACTCAATTCAAAACTCCATCTTCCTCCTCCATTCTCTGCAACTGAATTTTCAAACCCTATCCTTTTTCACCATGGGAAAATGAAAGACCACTTCCCTATCTCCACCAACCCATAAATGTAAAACTAGACAATCCTCACCCATACCATCTATTTCTGAGGATTCCAACAACAAACCAGCCGTAATTTACCCTCGTGTTGTCGACTAGAAAATTTTTGGAACCAACACTTACAGATTCAGCGAATGGTTTTACTTCCAGAAATGGATTCCTTGCCTAACTCAAGTGTTAGTAGTGTATACCCTAGAGCTTAAACTCAACATGTGAATGTAAATAAATCCCTAACTGGCTTTAATATATATGTTTTTTAATTGAAATTATTCCTTGTATCAAATGTTTATATGTCCCTTAAGTATTCAGTAAAGGAATCTATTCTCAAAGAGTTTGAGAATATGAGTGACAGATTGCCCTTTATTAGATACTGTAAAAGTTGTTCATGGTTATAGGATTATTAGTAGGGACACCATTAATCTGGGAGACCATCACCTCTGTTGTCATCAATGATAAGTATGAGATATTTATTAGTATGGAGGTAGTGAGTCTCATGCTACAGACAAGTAATGTCGTGACAACGCGTGAGCATACTCATGGTATGAGTAAGTTGAACAGTGACGTTAGATGATGGATACATGGGTCGTTACCAATTAGTCAATATCGCATCATTTATATCATAATTTTGCACATAATCCTTACACTTGAGATGACATGTTATCTTGCATATTGGTAGCTGTAGTTTGTTACTGCTTACATAATGATGCTAATCATATGTTGGTATATGGCATGTGTTGGTATATGGCATGTGGTGGTCATAATCAGTAGTATGTTGGGATAAGTGTTTAACCAAGAAAGGATTCATTAACTTGGGTAACTAATGAAGGAATCTTATGACGTCTGGTTATTCTTGATATGTAATCTGATCAAAGTGGATAAGGTTCAATAGAAATAGTTTCTAGTTGGAACCGATTTATCGAAAACTAACATTGGATAGAGGTCATATGATCTAGCACATAAGGTTTGACTATTCCATGATCGTTGCTAAGATTGAGAATCCGTAATGAATGGATTTGAGTGCATGGTAATTATGATCGAGAGGTCCATGCAATGTCAAGGATATGATCACCGACATTTATTTCTAACTGGGTAGTCATGATATGTTATGCTAGACATCACTCTCGACTTATGGGACTAAGAGTGTAATGAGGATTACACACTTGGTAGGAAGAAAAGAGTTTTCTTTATCCCATTGCTAATTAGAATATGAACCTAGTAAGTCACATACCATATAGCAATTCCCATTAGCTAATATAAATCATATTAATGATTAATTAAAGAGTTTAATTAATTGTTAATAATGATTGAATTAAACATGTAATTAAATTTACAAGGATGCTAGCGTGTCTTGATGTTTAATTCATAAAAGGATAATTTCAATTATGTCATAGTTAGTATGAGATACAAATGGGCATGACAAATTGAAATGGTTTTGGAAAATCAATTAAATAATTAAGCTTAACATGAGATGCTAGCTTAATCCACATTAGATGAGGTTAATTATGGTTTAAAGGTGATTTCTACTAATTATATGCTTAATCTAGTTGACTAATTGACTAGTCAAATATCAACTGGAACAAGTAACCATTTTTTTCCTGTCATGTTTCCTAAATTTAATGAAAAGTTGTTGGAGAAGTATGGAATATAAATAGGTTGGTGTCATCTTTTTTCCTAAGAAGTCACTCCACCTAAAGGATTAAAAAGAACTATTCATCTTCTTCAACCTTGGATTAGTGAGAGAAACTCTCTAAGACTAGAGAGAGAAAGCTTGAAATTCACACTAAATTAAAAGAGAAAGTTTGTTTTGAAGAAGAGTTCTTTAAACACAAACTCTTCTTCAATTAACCTTTGAGAAAAGAGTGTGGAGAATCTTTTAAGTTCAAAGCCAATCCTCAAGTCTCATGTTTTCAAGTAAAGGAGCAAGGATAAAAATTTAGGTAACCAAAAAGAGACAATTCAAGTTTCTTAAAGAGAATTAGAGAATGAG
>CAOJBK010678867.1:0-27874 GCA_948294925.1 Codiaeum variegatum | reverse complement strand
TATGTGTGTGTGTGTGTGTGTGTGTATATATATATATATATATATAATTGAGTTAGCTCTTATGAATTTTTCAGACTAAATAAAATCAACATTTTTAATAGATTTGAATTAAATATTTTGAAAAAAAATTAATATTAATAATTCAACCTCAATCTTTATGCTTTCAAACAATAAGTCTCCCAAGTTAAATTTTATGTGAGAATTAACATTAGTTTTTGGATTGTATTTTAAATATTAGTGGAGTTCCGAATCCCATTGGTTCAAATTAAAAAGCTAAGGGCACTATAAAAAATAAATAATTTAAAATTTTAATTATTAATGTAATTAATATTTTTATTTAATTTAAAAGAAGTGTTTGAAAAAAAAAGCATTTTAAAAAATTTAAGATTTCTTGTGAAAAGTTAGTCTAATTAATTTATGAATATTTAAGTAAATATTTCTAATTTTTTTTGTCTAATTCATTTAAAAAGAATTATTTTTATAATATCAATATATATATATATATATATATATATATTATTTTATATATTTCAGCTAATTTTATCAAATGTTTCGATTTTATTGAGCTAACTTAATAATATTTGATTTTCAACTTTAAATTAAGAGCTCATAATTAGAATTTCAACTTGTGATTAACTTTTTTTAAATCAAATTGCAATAAATAAAACTCTTAGAGATTGCAAGCAAATTGAAAAAAGGATAAATTATCATTTAATTCTTAGATTTTGACTAAATTAACAATTTAATACTTCTACTTAGCAAAATTAATAATTTAATCTCTTTATTTTGATTTTACAAACACTTTAATCTTTCTATTCTTTTATTTTGTGTCTTCCCATTGTTTTTTGCAGGATAGCAAAAGGAAGCAATACATTTCGTCATAATATAACTGATTGAAGTTATAAACTTAAAAAATTATACTTATTTCATCAAAATTTTAAGGCAAAAGTTTCAATTTATTTTTACAAAATAATTAACAGAATGTATGATTTTTTTTAAAAGTTGATACATCCGATTAGTTGTATTTCGACTGTAATTGTTGCTCATTTAACCATTTCGCAAAAAAACTAATGAGAAGACACAAAACAAAAAGAAAGATAGATTAAATTGTTAGAAAATTAAAATAGGGTGATTAAACTGTTGATTTGGTCAAATACAATACCTAAAATATTAAATTGATCAAAATTTAGGGATTAAACAGTAATTTATAAAAAAAAATAAAAAAGCAAAACGGAGCTATTATTTAACTAACATCTACGTGCTATATTAACCAATTTTTTTATATATGGTCGTTATCCAAGTTTGTTAAATAATACATTCAAGCTCTTTTGTTTCGTTTTTTTTTTTTTTTTTTTGACCTTGAATGATTCTTTTAATGAATTGATGAAATACAAATTTACTTAATCAAGTAGCAAATGCCAGTGCTCCAACTCAAATAATTGGAAACAAAATGAATTGAGCTATTACTCGTATAATCATTGAGCTTTTTTGCCCGGAAGTATAATCAATGAGTTGAGGATAGGGCCCAGCTTATGGTCTTCACATGGGAGATAAGATAAACAAAATTATCAATTATCATATATTGTGTGAAAATTATTACTTTTATTAATTTAATTATCCTTCTCTTTGAAGGAAACTATATATATATATATATGTGTGTGTATAGTTACACAATTAATTGTTTGAAGTCTTTCCATGAGTTTGAACTCAATTTTTTTTATCTCCAAACTAAGTTTTACTTGAATGTTTTAGAATAGACTTGCACAAAGCACAAATATGAGTTAGAGGGATAAATTTTGTGTATGGCAAAAATCTTCTGATACTCAAGTCATTATTCAAAAGTTTCAAAGCTCTTAAACTTCTTGAGCTCTTAGGAATAGAAAACTAGGACTTTAGAAAAGTTAAGTTAGTTTTACATACCTCAAAATATGTGTCATTAATACCTATTTATAGTATTAGTTGTGATCCTAAGATGGACAGGTGATATCATATCATCAGACCATAAGTTGATTGTTGAGAGGAAAGGACAATGGTCATTCTCCATAGGGGAATATTTTTTGAATCCAATACAATGATGACATGGTTGAGAGAAGTAGCCCCGTTGGACCTACGCTGAAGCACAAAGCCAAAGGCTATAAGGGTCCATTTAGCGAAGCTCGCTCTGCACTATGTTGTATCTGTTGTTGCTATTTATTTATTTATTCATTTCTCATCTCTTTGGACTTTTGCTTTCTTTACCATATAGTCCAAAACTATATTACTTTATTAGATCCATATCATAGGCCCTTTTGCTCTTTTAAGAGCGAAGGGCTTCTAATTCAAGCTCTTGGTTTAATAAAACTTGAAAATATCTACTATTGTCTTCTGTTGTTCTTCGAAGGCTTACTCCTCTTTGAGAGGGAATTTTTCTATTAAGCCCCCTTCGTGAATCCAATACAATGATGACATGGTTTGCGTTCGTTAAGTTAAGGTGCTTGGAATTTTCCCCATGTTAAGTTCCTTTCTGTAACCGAATGTCGCTTCCATGTTCACCTTGTATTTTGACCCCTTCATTGTGTTTTAAACCTCATTTTAAGGTTCTCATTCTAGTTGTGCTGTTAATTTCGCTACTGGTCTTTTAAGAAACCTTAGTTTTGACTATTTTCATTCTATTCAAAGCAGTTACCTTAGATGGTATTTGAACACTCTTCAAGTTTTTGCCTTTTGCTTTACAACTTTGTTGAGAAATCTTAAGCCTTATGACTCTGATGCTTCGCTCCCTTCTACAATTAAAGCCGAAATAGATTTTATTTGAATGGCTCTTTTGTTGCCACTTGCGGCTTGAGTCCTGAACTTGGTTGCCAAGTTTTTTTAGAGAGCTATATAATTTTAAAATTGCACATTTATTTAATTTAATCATTTATTAAATAATTAAAAATTTCACATTTGTTTAATTTAATCATTTATTTAATAATTAAAAATTACACAATTGTTTAATTTAATCATTTATCTAATATAACTTGTAAAAATAATAAGTGCTTATATGCTACAACTAAAACATGCTTTGCCTCAGCCATTCAGATAATTAAGCACAAAATAAAAAAGAGAAAAAAATTGAAAAACTCACTGAGATAGATAAGAGTTTAGAAAATCTTAGAAAACTGTGAAAATATACTCTAAACTAGAAACTACTTATACAAATTCTCATACAGGTCGATAGTACAAAACTGTGAAAATATATGCAGCTTAAGTTTTATTGGCAAATATGTCTTTTAATGTAGTGATTCAGAAGTCTTTTAATGCCTTGTTGTTCTGTGGGATAGTATAGCTGTTGTTAAGAAAAATTATAAGTTTTTTTTTATTTAATTGTTGTAGGAGGAAATGTCCTAGATATAGGGGAGACTTTTATCCAAAATTTGATAGATTTTTCCTTTTTATTATTTAATTTTATTATATTGATTAATATGATTTATTTTATTATATGCATAACATTACTACATATATGATATATACATTTTTTTTATAGGATGGTTGGAGAGCAAAGATCAATTAATGGTGGATGAGGAAGGGGTGCGGCTGCGGTCAAGGACAGGGGCATGGGAGAGGCTTGCCACTGCCAATCCCACAACCAATCGTATTTGCCATTAGGAGGTGGCGAGGGAGATGCTTCTGTTGTTCTGTCACCACAGTTGTCTACATTTGTTGTGCCGTCGTCACATCCTGCTACTTCTTTTGTGTCGTCCTCACAGGCGTCCACCCCTATTGCACTCTCAATCTAGTCATCTACGATCTGCTACTTTCGGTGGAGCTAGCTCTTATGCTATGCCACCATAAGATGGTGTTGATGATGGTGATGTGGTGGACGATGGCAACTCTCTTTAGTAACAAGGTGAGCTTGAGACAGATTCGAGAACTGACATGTAAGGTGAATATTATTTAATTTTAGTATAATTAATTATTTAATCATTAATTTTATCTGGAATTATTTATATTTTAATTTTCTCTTTGCAGGTTTGTAAATAGTAATAAGAAGGTAAAGGTTATGAGAGCAAACTTTAAGAGGAAGATGGATCTGAGTGGATATTGTTAGGCGAATGTGCCTCCTTAAGTGAAGAACCAGTACTGGATCGATTTTAAGATAATAATTCATTTATTTTTAATTTTATAAGTGTATTGTTATTTACTTTTTTTTAAAAATTTTTTCTTTTCATTTTTACAAGGTAGATATTGGTAGTGGAACAATATCAAGAAGATGGTGCATGAGATCTACAAGAAGCATTCCGCATACTGAAATGCAAACATATTATAGAAGGAAAGGAAGGAGAAAAAGAAGCCTCATTGTATTTTAGAGGCAATTTGGAATAAATATATAGAGTAGTGGAATCAAGAGGGCTAGCAGACGCACTCCCGATAGAATAGCAGGAATATGTTGTCAGAAAATGTCGGTTCTAGGAGCGGCCCTTCAAAGCATACAGGTGGATCTAAATCAACTGGATACCACAAGCAAAAAAAAAAAATAGTAAATTTTTTATTTTAATATTTGTTTTAGTAAAATTTTTTTTCAATAAGTGTGATATTCATTTTTTATACCAAAAGAAAGATAGTGCTAGTCCTATAAGGGAGGTGGATGTCTACTATTGCATCCACATGAAGCAAGATGGCAAAAAAGAGTAGGTGGGTCAGTGCTCCAGAATTCTTGAGGTAAGTTTTGTTTAAAAACTTGAATTATTGAAATTATGGTCTTTTAAAAAATAATGAATTTATTATTTTATTAACATTTTCTGGAGGTTATGGAGGAGTATATCTCACAGTGTTTGTCGCAGTCCCATAAGTCAGAGTCAGGAGATAATGCAACACCTAGGGAGACCTATGCTCCTCCTAAGTTACAACATGAGGCATTTCAGATAGTATTATGTCCTTCTATTGATGATCAAAGGGTGCATGGGCTTCGTATGAGCGGCTCTGACCATTATACAGCTAGCTCCTCCCATAGTGGGCCATCACATGCGGGTCCCTCATCTAGTATTGTTAATCAAGAGGTCAATGCAAGGGTTGCTGAGAGGATAAAGAAGGAGAGGGAGGCTATTAGTAAAGCTATGATTATATGACTAGCACGCAGCCTAACTCACGCACCAAACATCAATGCCGCCCTTTGGGATATTCTCTAGAGATTAGAGCCACCACCAGCTATTGCTTCAGATCCCCATACAGCTGATTCCACCCTGCCATAGCTAGCTCCACTCTGACTCAGGTAGATTTACTTGCCAAGTCCACTATTGTCACTCAACTTGATTCTCCACTGCTCTAGTAGCAGTAGCATGATCATTCACCACGACCACCGAGCAATTTTTTTTTTGACATTTGGTATATTAGTATATATATTTTTTATTATACTTGTATTTTATACAATTTTTTATTATTTGGTACATTATTCGGTACATATAATATTTTCATAATAATAAGTATTAATAACTAAATTAATTATAATAATATAATAATTGTAAACTATGTTTACAAACTTAAATCGGACTGGCCAGTTCAAACTGAAAAGTAAAAAATCGGATCCAAATTCAGTTCGGTCCACATATAAAACCCTTTAATGATAAAAACTAGAAAAAATTGGTTGATTCTAGTTATCCAGCTAACTATGAAAAAGTGAAATATTAATAGCGTCGCTATTTCATTGCTACTTCATGTCTAATTATGAAAGGCTGGAGAAAATATTGATGCCATATGGTTATAACGAGGACTTATATTTTAACTAAAATTTGAATCTCGAAGTCATCGCTAAATCCTCACTATCTGGCCTAAAGTTGCGACCAATGACAAAAATTGTTTTACAATAAATTTGATCGTCGCTATTTCATCAGTAATTACGATGCATTAACTATGAGTGAGCGATTAATATACCGACTACAATAAATCCTTGCTATTTTAATTAAACTCATTAAAAATCTTTTAAATTTCATCTCTATTTTGGCGATGAATAATCAAATAATTGCGACGATTATGTTTTTGTCTCTAATTAATGAGTGCGCATCACCATTTACTACTTTTGCAATCACTTATATAGCGACCGCTTATATCATCGCACTGCATCACTATTTTGGTTTAGCAACACTATAGCTACAAATAAGTGTTGCTGCTATTTTACCCTTTTCTTACAGTGATTGTGAAGCATCATAATGACCGACCTCAGCATTCGACTAAGCAGATGCTTGCCACCACCTTTGGCCTCCCTTAGTATTCAGAATCAATTCCCCCTCCCCCCACAAGTCCTCGCACGGTGTTAGGGGTAAATTATTGAAGGAGAGATTGGATGTTCAAACTACCAAAGACATCCTCTCCAAAGGTCCCCATGATATCTTCTCACTGGTTGAGGTAATATGTTCATTTTTTACCTTCACCATCTTCCTTTTTCACTTCTAATCCTTATCTTATTGATTTTCTCAACTTACTGCGAGTAAGGTCAACAAGTTAAGGGCTAGACTTCGCACAATGCTTGCCAGGAAAGATGAAGTGTAAAGACTATTCTCTCTTCAATGCTTTGAGACATAAGGCCTTCAAAGAATGATGGCTAAAAGGGATAATTCTTTGATGGAACACTTTTCTACCATAAAATAAAGCTTTGGCGGAGAAGGAAAAGGCCTTAGAGGAACTCTCCTCCAAGGATAAGGAGGCTAAGGATAAAGTGATACAAAACCTGAACAATTCTCTGCTAACCCTAGAGGAGCACAACTACTCACTTCATGATGAGAAGAGCTAGATTTGTCATGAGCTTTACTTGAAGGATGAAGTATGTGAATCTACCACCCACAGGGTGGAGTACTATGCTTCGTATATCAAGAAATGCATTCAGGAGTTCTGGCCTTCCTGTTGAGTTGCTAAGTGTGTTAAGAAAAGGGATCAAAATAAGACTTTAGAAGATGTGATGAAGGATCTTTCCTGACATTTCCACTGAGCATTAGCTTATGGATCTCCTTGAACTACATACCCTCATATTAAAGATTATTTGAAGGACTTGGAACTTCCCTCTTCACTTCTTTTTAGGAAAGACAAGCAACAAGGCCCCTGCCCCAGTGTATCTAACAGGGATTTGGATGTCAAAGTAGGTAGCCCTTCGCATCTAACATAGTTGTATTTTTTCTTTCTGTGTTCTACTGATAACTAGCAAATTATACATTATTTTACCCTATATTATTGGTGAATTTTAGTGGTTAAATTGAATTTAATGTGATTGTTTTAGTGTTTTCAATCATTTCTTAGTAGTCAACTAAATTCTGAAGCTAGGAGGAACTATTTCAAGGTTCAGGCTCGAAAGGCAAAGAAAATGAAGCAAAAACTCAATGCTCAGGGATGCCTCATGGTCTACTTCATGGCCTATGAGATAGCCTATGAGATCTATTGCCTTTCCTTTGGTGAGAAATAGAGAGCTCTCAGAGTCCCTATCATGACCCATAACGGGGCCTATGAGAAGCTACTGTTTCTCTGCACCTTGTTATTGGCAATGGCATGGGCCGTGAGAGCCGCCTGTGACAGCACTCCGACACTTATATAAAAGCTGAAAACCTTTAAAATTAGAGGACTCTTGTCTAACTTCAGTCGAAATCATTTTAGGGTTCCAGAAACCCTTGAAAAGAGCTGAGAATCTAAGAAAAAGATATCAAAGAAGGTTTTTAAGGGTGGATTGTTAATCATCATCCCAAATTAGAGCAAGGATAATAAGAAATTGGTTGAAATCTCATTAGGTCATCATGGGTTCTATAGATTTCTGCACTTTCTACTATTTTCTTATTCTTTCGCTTTGATCTTGAACTAAAAATACTTATCTACCTAGATTAGATGAGTATTACTCAATTGTATAGATTGATTAACATTTTTATTCAATGAATGTTTATATTTCTCATCAAGTTTGGCTTTTGATTTTTATTTTCTATAAATCAATGACAATAGCATGCTTGTTCTTGGTTTTTATTGTTTAGGCTTCACTAGAAATAGCAAGTTTAAATGTAGAACATTTAAAAGCTTATAGGTTTGTTGAGTTTGCTAGAGATAGATGCACATACACCTAGGATTTTATATTTTTCATTAATTCTTCATGCTTTTTTTGATTGAGTAGGATTGAGAAGAGATTCACTTCCTATTACTTAGAAATTAGGGTTTAATTACTTGAGAAAGAATTAAACCTAGTTTTTGTGAAAAAGCCCACTTGGTTATTAATTGACATATTCATTGATTGTTGGTTAAACGTGCAATTTGAGTTAGTACGATTCGAAATCTAGGTAGATGCTTTATTCCATCGATAATTTCTAGATTTGATTTTAAATTTCTTTAGAATTGTGTGAAGTGCAAGTTTAGTTTTTAAAGTTTATAGTAGTTAAAAATAAGTTCATAAATCTAATAATTATTGTGAGCTAGACAATAGATTAGGAGAGTGAGTTGGTGCTTGATCGAACAATTCAATGAATCCCTTAGGAGAACGATACTGGACTTGCCAGTTTTACTACTTGATACGACCTTGTTCACTTGTAGGTGTTGCGGTCAGCGGGCATCAAGTTTTTGGCGCTGTTACTGAGGATCTTGTTTGTGTTTTGATATGATCAACATTGAAAATAAATCTAATTCTATTGATTTTGCCTTTATTTTACTTTGTATTTAATAGTTTTTCTTCATTTATTTCATTTCAGGTGTTAGTGTATGACTAGAGCTAGCTCGTCTCACCTACATCCTTATAATCCCGAAATTCAACAGATTAGGTGGCATCAAAGGAGGTTAGCTCTATAAAGGGGCAATCCAATTCTAGAAGAATTTGATAATATATAGATTCAAGAGTTAGAAAAGGGTGCCTTGGAATTGAACATATAAAATCTTGAAATAGAGATGTAGGGAAAACAGAGTCGAAACAATAATGGTGGCAATGGGAATAGGAATGCCATAGAAGATAGCAATAAAAATGGTAATGATCATCACGTACGGAGAACCATACAGTACTTCACCCTTGCAAATTTGAATGATGTTGGTGATCCGATCAGAAGGCCACTGGTGGATGCCAACAATTTTGAGATTAAGCCAGCCATTATCTAAATGATCCAAAACTCCTATCAATATAGATGGTTGGCTCATGAGAATCCGCACACCCACTTGGATGAGTTTTTTGAGATCTGTGATACATTCAAGATGAATCAGGTGTCAGAAGATGCTATGTATGGAATGTGCTAAGTGTGGTGAGGAATTTGAGTGGGGTGCTTGGGGCCTATTTCATATGTGGTTATTTGTGTTTATTTCAGGTTAGTAATGATCTAATCTTAACCATTACCATATCGAGTTTTAAGGTTTTACACTGACCACTAATGGTGTTACTTTTCTTTTTTTGGCATTTGTGTGTGGTTTTGTTTACAAAAATGGGCAAGGTTTCTACACCATCAAAGGTCTCCGCCTCTTCCAAAGCAATCATCAAATGCCCTACTTCTTCTAGCCCTCCCACCAAAAGGCAACAACCCTCGAAAAATTCAACTCCTGCTCAATCTAAAAAGGAGAAAAGGACTCTAGCATACAACCCGTACCATCCATGCATTAAATTGGGGAAAAATGGGAGCAAGATAGGATGGAATTGATTGGTAACAAGAAGTGGTTCACCTCCTGTTTGGTGGACTAGACTAATATAAAAGGATGCGACTAGAGAGCTCATCTTAAAGCTATAATTCTGTAGACTAGATGGAGGGAGTTTTATGATATCATCGAGTCGGTTTATTGGGAGCTCACACTTGAGTTCCTTTGCACTCTAGACATGGACCAAAATGAAACGACCATGACAGCACAACATATAACCTTTTGGCTTGAGCTGAAGACATTTATAAAGAGTATAGCCAACCTAGCCATTGAATTTGGCATCTATAAACTGGAGGATCTTACGAGGGCATCTTTTTCCAATGCTTCCTTTGATTGGGTAAGCGAAGTTCATGAAAGACTGAAGGGCATTTAGAGATAGTTTGCTCCTTTTGGAGGAGCCTTGGACAAAGGAAGCGTTAAAGCCTCCAAATTTCAGTTTACGGGTATACAGTGTTCTCATTATATCGTGAAGGGGTCGATTGCTCCTTACACCATTTATTGGGGGCACGTGACTATGGTCGACCTCTTCTACAAGTACGTAATGAAGAAGCACATCAACCTTAATGTTACTCAATAGTTGGTGAAGATGCTCTTTAATCAAGCTAAGACATCGAAGAGTGACGGTGGTCTTCATGGAGAAAGCTATATCACTAAGCTAGCAAAGAGGCTCAAAGTGGCCAACCACTTAAGTACAATGAGGAAAGATGGTGATATCCTTCTATTTAATCAGTGGTGCCTATACAACATGATGCATGTGCCAAATGTTCAGATGCCTTGAGCTTCTACTCCAACTTTAGAGACACTAGCATTACCTCCTCTACCGGTTAAAACCTCTTTTCTTGGACCTACCATGCCTCCTAGGTATAATTGGAAGATATCTACTAGCAAAAATAGGAGATTTTGGGCAAGATGACTCTCGAAAGGAAGCACCGCTATTGGTTGGGAAACGTGTTAGGGAAAATATTGAAGCACTTAGGCCTCAAAAAGCCTAAGAGACCAGAGTCACCTCTACGACCATCTAAGACTCCTATAGGGCCATCTGAGACTCCAGCGGTCCCAATTTCCACCGCTCCCTCTGCCACATTTGTTGCAGAAGAAGCACCTCCAGTAACTTCTCACGGGCCCCTTCATGGGCTATGACAGGGGCCGTGAGAGCTCTTTGTTTCTCACTAAAAGAAAGGAAAAATCAAAGAGGCTTGTCACGGGCAATGGCACGGGCTGTGAGAGCCACCTGTGACAACACTCTGACACTTATATAAAAGCTGAAACCTTTCAGAATTAGAGGAATCTTGCCTAACTTCACTCAAAATCATTTTAGGGCTCTAGAAACCCTAGAAAAGAGCTGAGAATCGAAGAAAAAGAGATTAAGGAAGGTTTTTGAGGGTGGATTGTCAACCATCATCCCAAATTAGAGCAAGGATAATAAGAAATTGGTTGAAATCTCATTGGGTCATCATGGGTTTATAGATTTTTGCACTTTCTTCTATTTTTCTTGTTCTTTTACTTTGATCATGAACTAAATATACTTGCCTACCTAGATTAGTCGAGTATTACTTAATTGTATGGATTTATTAACATTTTTATTCAATAAATGTTTAGATTTCTCATCAAGTTTGACTTTTGATTTTTATTTTCTATAAATCAATGACAATAGCATGCTTGTTCTTGTTTTTTTAATTTGTTTAGGCTTCACAAGAAATAGAAAGTTTAAACCTTGAACATTCAAAAGCTTATAGGTTTGTTGTGTTTGCTTGAGATAGATGCATAGACACCTAAGGTTTTGTATTTTTCATTAATTCTTTATGCTTTTTTCTGATTGAATAGGATTGAGAAGAGATTCCCTTCCTATTACTTAGAAATTAGGGTTTAATTACTTGAGAAAGAATTGAACCTAGTTTTTGTGAAAAATCCCACTTGATGACTAATTGACATATTCATTGATTGTTGGTTAAACGTTCAATTTGAGTTAATACGAGTTGAAATCTTAGTAGATTCGTTAATCTATCGTTAATTTCTAAATTTGATTCTCAATTTCTTTAGAATTGTGTTAAGTGCAAGTTTAGTTTTTAAAGTTTACAGTAGTTAAAAATTAGTTCATAAATCCAACAATTATTGTGAGCTAGACAATAGATTAGAAGAGTGAGTTGGTGCTTGATTGAACAAATCCATGAATCCCTTGGGAGAATGATACTATGACTTGTCAGTTTTACTACTTGATATGTTCCAGTACACTTGCAGGTGTTACGGTCGGTGGGCATCAAGTTTTTGGCGACGTTGTCGGCGATCTTGTTTGTGTTTGGATATGATCAACATTGACAAAAAATCCAATGCTATTGATTTAGCCTTTATTTTACTTTATATTTAATTGTGTTTCTTCATTTATATCATTTTAGTTGTTAGTGTATGACCAGAGCTAGCTCGTCTCACCTACACCCTTATTATCTCAAAATTCAATGGATTAGGTGGCATCAAAGGAGGTTAGCTCTAGAAGGGAGCGATCAAATTATGGAAGAATTTGATAATATATCGGTTCAAGAGTCAGAAGAGGGTGCCATGTAATTAAACATAAAAGATCTTGAAATCGAGATGGAAGGAAACTAGGGTCGAAAAAATAATGGTGGTAATGGGAATAGGAATGCCATAGGAGATGGCAACAGATATGGTAATGATCCTCACATGCGAAGAACCATGTAGTACTTCACCCGGGCAGATTTGAATGATGTTGGCAATCCGACCAGAAGGCCTCTGGTGGACTCCAACAATTTTGAGATTAAGCCAGCCATTATCCAAATGATTCAAAACTCTTGTCAATATAGAAGGTTGGCTAATGAAAATCCGCACACCCACTTAGATGCATTTGTTGAGATATGTGATACGTTCAAGATGAATAGGGTGTCAGAAGATGCTATGTATGGAATGTACTAAGTGTGGGGGGAAATTTGAGTAGGGTGCTTAGGGCCTATTTCTTGTGTGGTTATTTGTGTTTATTTCATATTGGTAATGGTGTAATCTTATCCATTACCATACCGAATTTTAAGGTTTTGCACTAATCACTAATGGTGTTAGTTTGCTTTGCTTGGCATTTATGTGTGGTTTTGTTTAGAAAAATTGGAAAGGTTTCTGCACCATTAAATGTCACTGCCTTTTCCAAAGCAACCATCAAATGCCCTACTTCTTCTAGCCCTCCAACTAAAAGGCAACAACCCCTGAGAAATTCCACTCCTGCTTAATCTAAAAAGGAGAAAAGGACTTTAACATACAACTCAAACCATCCATATGTTAAATTTAAAGAATCATGGTAGTAGGACAGGATAGAATTAATTGGTAATAAGAAGTTGTTCACCTCCTATTCAGTGGACTGGACTAATATAAAAGGATGTGTCAGGGAAGTTGATCTTAAAGCTATGATTCTGTAGCTCGGATGGAGGGAGTTTTATGATATCATCGAGTCGGCTTATTGGGAGCTTACACTTAAGTTCCTTTGCACTCTAGACATGGACCAAAAGGAAATGAGCTGGATAGCATAACACTAGGCTGGCAAAGAGGCTCAAAGTGGCTAATCACTTGAGCACAATGAGGAAAGACGGTGATATGCTTCTATTTAACCAATGGTGCCTATCTAACATGATGCATGTGCCAAAGGTGCAGATGCCTCGAGCTTCTACTCCAACTTTGGAGTCTCTAGCATTACCTCCTCTACCGGAGAAAACCTTTTCTATTAGACCTTTCATGCCTCATAGTGTATCATTAGAGGATATCTACCAGCAACAACAGGAGATTTTGGGCGAGATGGCTCATAAAAGGAAGCACCTCTGTTGCTTAGGCAAGGTGTTGGGGAAAATATTAAAGCAATTAAGCCTTAAAAAAAGCCTAAGAGACTAGAGTCACCTCCACGACCATCCAAGACTCTTACAGGGCCATCTGAGACTCCAACGGTCCCAATTTCCACTGCTCCCTCTAACACATCAGTTGTTGAGGAAGCACATCCTGAACATACCATCGTCACGTAAGTACCTCACAGTAGCGACTCTGAAACAAAGACTTATGAGAGTGCATCTCCTGCCACATAGATGTATTCTAGCTCGGATGCCCAGACAAAGGGCAAGAACAAGGTGGGGTATGCATCTGATAAATCTACCTTCTATTGCACAGTTCAAGGATGA
Organism: Codiaeum variegatum; assembly: GCA_948294925.1. Lineage (NCBI taxonomy): Eukaryota > Viridiplantae > Streptophyta > Magnoliopsida > Malpighiales > Euphorbiaceae > Codiaeum > Codiaeum variegatum. The sequence continues at coordinate 14,123 of CAOJBK010678867.1, read as the reverse complement.
TCTTTTTCTCTCTCTCAGAACTCTTTATTTAGTTTCTCAGTTTTCCTTATTTTTATGCTTGTTTAGTTATTTCTTTTTATTTTATTTTATTTGAATTTGGGATGACTGTATATTCTTTTTTGGTTTCGTTGTGAAACCAAAACAAGACTAAATTTTTTATGTAGCTTAATTCCTAAACTTCATAGCTCAAAATTCTATTTTGGAAGGCTGGACACATTATGTTTCAGGACAGTATTTTATTTGCCCCACTCTTGTTTTTATTTTTACACACATTGAGGGAAATGTGTGGTTTAAGTGTGAGAAGGGGTGGGGGTGGAGGGGGGGGGTGGTATTTGGTGGGGGATGTAAACTATTGCTTGTTTGCATGGTTATATTATGGTTTAATTATCATTATGCATTAATGTTTTAAACATGTATGGCAGACTAAGCACAACATGATACAAGTTTCACTTACAATATGTCTAAGACTTTTAAAATTGGACAATTTTTTTATTCACTCATATAGAATTTAGTTTTCATAATAACTTAGGTTTTTGGATTAAATTTTGGACATAGAGGTCGAAAGTAGGAATCCGCTTGGCACGATTCCTATGACTAGGCTTTAAGGCATTCAATTACGATTGAGTATCTAGTCTTTCTCTTGGCATGAGTCAGGTTAGGACACTAGTGCTAGTACTTAAGTTTTTGATAGGTTTTCTTGGGAAATAGAACCGAATTGAAAATAAACAATACTCATGAGAAAAGATGTAAAAAAAGAAAGTAAAAAGGGACTTTGAAAATTATTTTCTATTCTAATAGTTTCGTATTGTGCAAAGCAATATCTAAAAAGTGAAACCATGAATAGTGCTAGTAGCCGGCTAAACAATTCCATGACTAGTTGAGTAACCCGAGGTCGGTGCCACAAAGCATTTATCTTCTTATAAAAGACTAGTGATAAATTTAGCTAAGTCAAGTCCTTTAAGAATTTGAAAATATCATGATTCTTGGCACTAAATAAAGAAAAAAACTTTTTTGGCTGCTAAGAAAGACTGATTGAATGACTCGAGGGATGCTTATGTTGACTTCCTTGATGGAGCCATGTTTATGAGACTAGACACTTGATTTGGTGATTGAATTGCCTTGGAGCAAGGTTGTAAGAATGTGCCTTCATGGATTACAAACTCGATAACTGTGTCCCTAGTTTAGTCATAAAACCAAAGCGTCATGAAAACCAAGTGTCTATGAGTGAATTTTTACCCTTTTTGTTGTCTTGATTTTCTTAGGTCTTTGATAAATTAAAAATGGGAATTGTATTCATTGTGCTTAGGTTTGCTTGAGGACAAGCAAATGTCCAAGTGTGGAGGAGTTTTATAACTAGAAAATTATACATTATTTTACCCTAAATTATTGGTGGATTTTACTTGTTAAATTGAATTTAATGTGTTTGTTCTAGTGTTTTCAGTCATTTCTAAGTAATAAACTGAATTTCGAAGCTAGGATGAACTGTTTCAAGGTTTGGGCTCAAAAGGCTAAGAAAATGAACAAAAACGAAGTGAAAAATCAAGGCTTAGGACTGCCTCATAGTCTGCTTCATAGCTTATTAGACAACCTGTGAGATTTCTTGAAGAATGGAAGGCAGTGGTTTGTCATGGCTAGTGGCACGAGCCATGACAAAGAAGAGTTAGCCCATGAGAGAAGATAAGACAAGGCACAGAGAAACAATAGCTTCTCACGGGCCCCATCATGAGCTGTGATAAGGACCGTGAGAGCTCTCTATTTCTCACCAAAGGAAATACAAAATTGCAGAGGCTTGTCACGGGCAATGGCACTTTCTCTGATAGCCACCTATAATAGTAGCGTGACACTTATATGAAAGCTGGAAACTTTTAGAATTAGAGGACTCTCGCTTAACTTCATTCAAAATCATTTTAGGGCTCCAGAAACCCTGTAAAAGAGACGAAAATCTAACAAAAAGAGATCAAGGAAGGTTTTTGAGGGTTGATTGTCAATCATCATCCCAAATTAGAGCAAGGATAACAAGAAATTGGGTGAAATCTCATTGGGTTGTCATGGATTCTATATATTTCTGCACTTTCTTCTATTTTTCTTATTCTTTTGCTTTGATCATGAGCTAAATATACTTGTCTACCTAGATTAGAGGAGTATTACTCGATTGTATGGATTGATTAACATTTTTATTCAATGAATGTTTAGATTTCTCATCAAGTTTGGCTTTTGATTTTTATTTTCTATAAATCAATGATAATAGCATGCTTGTTCTTGGTTTTTATTATTTAGGCTTCGCTAGAAATAGTAAGTTTAAATGTAGAACATTCAAAAGCTTATAGGTTTGTTGTGTTTGCTAGAGATAGATACACAAACACCTAGGAATTTATATTTTTAATTAATTCTTAATGCTTTTTTTAATGAATAGGATTGAGAAGAGGTTCCCATCCTATTACTAAGAAATTAGAGTTTAATTACTTGAGAAAGAATTGAACCTAGTTTTTGTGAAAAATCCCACTTGATGATTAATTGACATATTCATTGATTGTTGGTTAAATGTGAAATTTGAGTTAATACGAGTCAAAATCTAGGTAGATGCTTTAATCCATCATTAATTTCCAGATTTGATTTTCAATTTCTTGAGAATTATGTTAAGTGCAAGTTTAGTTTTTAAAGTTTACAATAGTTAAAAATTAGTTCATAAATCTAAGAATTATTGTGAGCTCGACAATAGATTAGGAGAGTGAGTTGGTTCTTGATTGAACAAATCGATGAATCCTTTAGGAGAATGATACTAGAACTTATCGGTTTAACTACTTGATATGACCCTGTGCACTTGCGGGTGTTCCAGTCGGTGCACATAATCTACACTTTGCATTTTCCTTATGTATTTGTATATTTTTTCATCATTATTTTGTATACATTTTGGTCATTTATTTAATGAAAATACAAGTTTCATCTTTATCTTTCTTGCTTCACTTCTAGTTACTTTTATGATTGATTTGACTTTCTTTATAAGCCTTCTATTATCTTAGCTTCATAGTTCCTCGTAGTTCTTTTTCAAGCTATATATGTTACCCTAATTTTACATGTATGTATAAGACATGATTGATATTTTCTTGTTTTATATTTTCTTGGAATCATTTGTTCTTACTAAATTCTTATATTATTTTCCTTTTAAAGGGGGCTTACTTTTCCCAGCATTTTGGCTTTGAGAGGGCCCCTTCGCCTTAGTGAGGGGTTTCTGTTCTTTTTCTTTGTAGAGACTTTGTCTCATTAAAGACTTTTATTTACCCTGAAGAAGTGTATTTTCCTTAAAGTGGATTTTCTATTCTTCAATAAGTACTTGTTCTTTCTCCTTAGAGAAGTCCTTACCATGGTAAGGATTTAATATTCCCCTTAGGGAGTTTCTTTTCCTTGGTGAAGAGTTCTTAGATTCTTGCATTTTTCATGCAAGTCTTTTAGGTGCCTCCCTTGGATGGACTTTCGCCTATCTTGTAGGTCTTTAGGTGCCTCCCTTGGAAGGACTTTCACCTATCTTGCAAGTCTTTTTGCTAAATAGTTTTTTTATTCAGAGGACTAATTTTCATTAATTTTCATCATTAATAATACTTCTTTAGTTATTGAACATTTCAAGTATGAGGTATATCAATCCATTTAAGGGTTTGTAACTTATAGGTTCTTAGCCTAATAACTTGGTGGACTTTGAATGGTCCCTCCTATATTGGGGATAACCTGACAACCCCTTCTCTCTTGTCAGTAACTTTCAGGCTTCTCATTACTAGATTTCCTATATCAAAGTTCCTTGCCTTCATCTTTTTGTTGAATTAATTGGAAGCTTTATTTTTTTTTTAAGTTGCTATTTTGATATCTATCTATTCCCTCAGCTCCTCCAACAAGTCAAGGTCAATCCATTAATTGTTATCATTTTCTTCATCATTGTAGTAGTGTTCTTTTCCACTGGGTTGGTTGATGTCCACTGGGATTGTAGCTTTGGCATCGAAGGTTATTGAAAATAGAGTTTCTCTAATAGGTCCTTTGGAGCGGTAAGGTTTTCTCCAAGGACGTGATGATATACTTTGACCTAAAATTTTCCATACTTTTTGAGCCTTCACATGAGTCCTTAGAGAATTGCCTGATTCATCACTTTTGTCTATCTATTTGTCTGAGGATGAGCAATCAAAGAGAAGTGTTGTTTAATATTCAAGTTGGCTAAACATTTTTTGACTTTGATGTTATCAAAGTATTTCTCGTTATCAAGGATTAGCTAGCATGGATATCGAACCAATAAATTGTGTTCTTCCAAAAAAACTTAATCATTTTATCTATCGTTATGGTTGTTAATGGCTCAGCTTCTACCCACTTTGTGAAATACTTGGCTATCACAAATATAAACTTACTTTACTCTGATGCCAATGGGAGCAGACCTACAATATCAATCCTCCACCTCACTAAAGAACACAAAATTTGAAAATTTTGGCATGATGGGCATTTTTATATCAACGCCCTTCCATCTTTTTTCGTCGCTGGCCTATAGTAGCCTTAGCTTATGGCCTTGAATGATAGTGCCTTACCCCCAATGTGTATGCCACATACTCCTCCATGGATCTGTCTAAAGACATATTCCATATCACATGATCTAAGGCATTTTAACTAAGGAAATGAAATGCCTTTTTTTTATAGGATGTTATGATGCATTGGGAAGTAGGCACTGCGCCATTTGATTTTCTTTGTTTCCTTTGGGTCTTTTAGTAGTTCTCCTATCTTTAAATGGGCTTTGATTAGATCTATTTAGCATAGCCCTTCCATCTTTAATTTCATCACTTCTTCTTCTTCTTCGACTATACTGGGTGTTACGAATGAACCCATAAAGACTTTGTCTTGGTAACTTGAGGGGTGAGTGTTAGAGATGTATGCTCTAGAGATATGTAAATTGTGTATGTTTGTAATAATAATTCCTAAATGGAAATATAATATATATGATTTATTTAATGAATTATTCATTTTAGTGTTTAAATGTATATATGTTTCATAAGTTATATGTAAAAGAATCTACTTTGAAAGAGTTTGAGAATATGAGTGATATATTCTTTTTGTTATAGACTTTGAAGAATGTTCATAGTCATAGGATTATTGGTTGGAACATCATTAATTTGGAAGACCATCACCTCTATTTTCATTCATGATAGGTATCAGATACTTATTGGTATGGAGGTAGTGAGTCTAATTCTACAAACATATGTTATCGAGACAACATGTGCACATACTCATTAGATGAATAACTTGAATAGTGATACTAGATGATGAATACATGGGTTTTATCCACTAGTCAATATCTTATCATCTAGATTATAATTGTGCATATAATCCTTAGTCTTGAGGTGACATGTTATCTAGCTAGATGAGAAACAAATAAGGGTGATTAAATTAAAATGGTTTTTGATAAATAAAATTAGTTAGGTTTAAACATGAGATGTTTATCCTAATCCACATTTGATGTAGTTAATTGAGGATTAGAAGAGAATTCCTACTAATTATGGTTATTATGTTATTAATGAAGGAAGTCACGAGTCACGCAGTGGAAGCAAAATCGAAAAAAGGTTGCATTTTTTATTTCGAAAAACTGTTGAAAACATAGTTCTTTATTAAAACTCTTTTAATAAATATAGGTTTATCCATTTTCAAACTCTTTGAAAAAGCCTAAACCAAATATTTGGTCCATAACCCAATCAAGGATATATTAACCAATTTATGTGCAAAACAAAAAATTAACCAAGAAGGCTTAGAAGTATCAAATGCATCAACTCCCTCCTTCATTTAGCTCCCCAAGTGTGAAGCCTTTAGCTTGAGACACACCGAAGCCTTCCCAAATCTTATATCTTCTTGACTCTTTAAAAAGCTTGAACCTCTCTCTCCTTTATTTTCCAAAGCTTGGTTTTTGCTCCTTTACTTAAGTGCTTGAGAGTTGGGGATTGGTTTTAGAATTGAGAACCTCCACACACCATTCCTTCTCAAAGAAATTTAGAAGAAGAGTTTGGAGTTGAAGAACTCTTCTTCAAAAGCAAACTCCTTTCATTCTAATTTGTGTGGCTAAGAAAACTCTTTTCTTTTTTTCTTTCTCTAACTCTTAGATAGCTTTTTTCAAGGTTGAAGATGATGAATAGTTTCCAATTGACATCACTTAGGAAAAGATGAGCCATCCACTAGCTCTTATTCCTATACTCTTCCATCACTTTTTCTTAAAATAAGGAGGAGAATGGAAAACTTGTCTTGTTGACTTATTTGACTAGTTAATTAGTCAACAACATTAAGAGCATAGTTAGTAGGAATTCTTCTAATCCTCAATTAATCACATCTAATGTAGATTAGGTTAAACATCTCATGTTCATGCCTAATTATTTTGTTTTTCCAAAACCATTTCAATTAATCATGCTTATATGTATCTCATGCAAATTATGACTTAACTGAAATAATCCCTTTGTGAATTAAACTTCAAGACATGCTAGGGTCTTTGTAAATTTTTAATTACAAGTTTAATTCAATTATCATTCAAAATTAATTAAACTCTTTAATTAATCATTGATATAATTTATATCTAAGCTATAGGAATTACTTTATGGTGTGTGACTTACTAGGTTCATGTCCTAATTAGCAATGGGATAAATAAAACTCTTTTCTTTCTCTATGTGTGTAATTCCCAATTCACAAATAGCCTCATAAGTCATGAGTGATGCCTATAATAACATATCACTACTACCTAATTAGAAATGAATGTTAACGATCATATATTTGACATTGCATGGACCTCTCGATCATAAATACCATGCACATGAATCCTTTCATTATAGATTCCTGAGCTTAGCTAGAGTCATGGAATAGTCAAACCCTATATGCCATAACATATGACCTCTATCTGGTTCTAATTCTTGATAAACTTGATTACTACTTGAAACTCTTTCAGCAAACTACTCCTCCATTATAGGTAAATACAAATCCTCCATTATAGGTAAATATAAATCCTTAGATAGACTTTCTATCATCAACATCTGACTGGAAGTTAGAATTTGTAAAACCATTTATCCTCAAGTCACCTCCTCCATATGTCAAAACTAATTCCTTAGTCCTTCTCAAGTACTTAAGGATAGCTTTGACTATAGTTCAATTATCTAATCCTAGATTGGATTGAAATCTTCTAGTCATACTAATAACATATGTAATATCCAGCCTTGTACGCAATATAGCATACATTAAGCTTTCAATTATTGAAGCGTATGGAACTGTGGCCATATGTTCCCTTTCTTCAATCATCTTTAGGGACATTACATTAGAAAGGTGGATATCATGCCTTACAGGCAACAATCCTTTCTTGGAATCTAACATGTTGAACCTCTTCAACACCCTTTCCAAGTACTAACTTTGGGAGAGCCCTAAGATTCTTTTTTTTTATCTATCTCTATCGATGTGAATTCTAAGAATGTAGTGGCTTCTCCTAAGTCTTTCATGAAGAAGTTTGAGAATAGCCATAGCTTCACACTTATGAGCATTCCAATGTCATTACCAATTAATAATATGTCATCCATATAGAGTACAAGAAATGTAAGTGCGCTCCCACTAACCTTCGTGTACATAAAAAAAAATTTGATTACCTTATCAAAATGACAATTCCAACTCCTTAAAGTTTGTTTAAGAGCATAAATGGATCTCCTAAGTTTGCACACTTTGGAACTATCCTTAGATTCAAAACCTTTAGGTTGTTCCATGAAAATGTTTTCCTTAATGTTTCCATTTAGGAAAGTGGTTTTGACATCCATTTGCCAAACCTCATAATCAAAGTGGGTGACTATGGCTAATAAAATCCTAATGGATTTCAGTATGGTTACAAGAGAAAGGTATCCTTATAGTTAACCCCTTCCCTCTGGTGAAACCCTTTCACTACAAGCCTTGCCTTAAACGTTTTCATGTTTCTATCTACGCTAACCTTTCGCTTGAAGACCCAATTATTCCTTATGGGTATAATACCTTTAGGTGGATCTACAAGTTCCTAGACTTGATTAGAATGCATGGAATCCATTTCAACTTTCATAGCCTCTAGCCATTTAGAAGAATCTATATGCGATATAGCTTTCTTATAAGTAGTAGGATCAACACCTTGATCAACTTCCTCATGAATGAATAACCCTTGTACATTCCTATGAAGAAGTTCGTACCTCTTCGAAGGATGAGATACTCTACTAGAAATTTGAGGTATTTATATATATACATTATCACTCGAATTTAGCTCTTGGGGTTTATCAATTTCCATTTAATCATTTTTTAATCTCTTTGAATGGCACTTCATCCAAGATTATCTCCATTCCTTTACCACCTTCTTAAAGAAACTCTTTCTTAAGAAAAATAACATCCCTACTAACAATAATTGTTTGCTCTATAGGAAGATAGAAATATTATCCTAAAACACCTTTAGGATATACAACAAACCTTTCTTTAATAGACATGTCTTCCAATTTCTCTACTCTTAGCTTTTTACTGTGTGCTAGACACCCCCAAATCTTATCGTGCTTAAAACTTGGTTTTCTACCATGCCATATCTCATATGGAATGGTGGGAACATATTTGGAAGGGACTCTATTAATGATGTAATAATCTATTTAAAATGTATATCCCCATAAGGAGATAGAGAGATCGGTATAGCTCATCATTGATCGCACCATATCCAATAGGGTACGATTTCTTCTTTCAGAAATAACATTTAACTATGGTATTCTTGGAGGAGTCAACTTCGATATTATGCCATATTCCTTTAAGAAGTCTTTAAACTCTGTACTTAAGTATTTGCCTCCTCGATCAAATTAGAGAGTTTTAATTCTTTTTCTGGATTGTTTCTCAACTTCTTTCATGAATTATTTAAAATTTTCAAATGACTCATGCTTATATTTCATAAAATAAACATAACCTAACCTCGAAATGTCATATGTAAATGTGATGAAATATAAATACCCTCCTCTAGCCATTTTACCAAATGGTCCACATATACAACTATGTATGATTTCTAATATTTTTTTACTCTTTCTCTTTGTCCAATAAAGTTTGACTTAGTCATTTTACCTTTGATACAAGACTCACAAGCTAGAGTAGGTTCACTTTCTATAGGGTCTAGGATCCCCATTTTTTCCAACTTTAGAATCCTCTCCTCGAATATGTGACCAAGTCTAAGATGCCAAATTAATTTAGATATAGAGTTGAGTTTAATCATGACACTAATATGAGTTTTGCTTGGATATATTTTATTTGTGCCATTATCTAAATAGTAAAGACCATAAAGTACATATCCCATGCCAACAATTCTATTTTCAAAATAGATTTCACAAATATATTTCTTAAATAAGAGTTCATAACCCATACTAGTAAAACTAGTTACCTAAATAATGTTCATAAAAGCTTTAGGAATATACAATATGTCTTTCAATAACAAAACAAGATCAACAAGATCAATATAAGTGGTTCCTATAGCTTTGGCCATAACGCTTGCTACATTGCCAAGCTTTAAGACCATTTCCCCTTTATCTAGGACTCCCTTACTTGTCATTACCTTTATAAAAGTACAAATGTGAGAACTTGCACCACTATCAAGTATCCAAGCAACTAATAAACTATATGGAACATTAGAAATAAAACAATTAAAAGACATACATTCATAAGGTTTGTTCTTCTTCTTATTCTTTTTCTTTTTTCCTTTACGGGACTCTAAGAACCTTGGGCAATTCCATTTCCAATGTCCAGTCTCATTGCAATGGAAAAACTTTCCTTTGCCTTTAGAAGCTTCTCTTGTGGACTTGTCCTTAGTCACACCACCCGTAGGTTTGAGGTGGGCAGCCTTGTTCTTGTGTTTCTTCATCTTCTTACTCCTACTAGAAGAAGATGCCACAAGAATGGCTTCCTTTTCCTTTAAACCCTTCCATATCCTTTTGGGCAGAGACCAGACTATTGTGTAACTCAACAAGGCTACATTCAATCTTATTCATATGAAAGTTCATGATGAAATTATTGAATGATTCAGGGAGCAATTGTAAGATCAAATTCATTTGAAGGTCGGCATCTCTAGAGAAATCCAAGTTCTCCAATTGCTCAATGAGCTTGATTATCTTATGAACATATAGCCTAACCTTCTCTTCCCAATACATCTTAGCCTAAAATAATTCCTTATCTCAAATCTAGCTGTTCTGCTTTGTTCACCATAGAGATCTTTAAGGTGAACAAGCATATCGGAGACCTCATCCATGTGCTCATGTTGCTTATGCAACTCTTTGGTAATGGAAGCAAGCATAATATACCTTGCTTGTATTTGATCATCTTGCCACATTCTCAAAGTAGCATGTTCCTCATTCGTAGCCTGTATAGGTAATTGTCCAGGAACTGGTTGATCGATCGCATACACAATCTTTTCATAGGTCCGAATAAATTTTAGGTTTTTTAACCAATCCACATAATTAGGCCCTGTAAGCTTATTCTCATCTAAAATGCTCACAATAGGGATGGACTTACTCATTTTATCACATTAATACAAAAAATAACAAGATTGTATTATTATATGTTAAAATGTAATAACCACATTGATTTGGTCTTTAATCAAAATAGTACTCCTACTAACTTGGTGAATCCTACACTTCCAAATAGGAAACGAAGATTCCATTGGGGTGAATCTCTAGTGGATCGATTGAAATCTTGCAAGTGAACAAATCTTGTTCATTAATAGCCACAAGCTTCACATTGTCTTTCAAGGGATTGATTTATTGAAAGTGAGAAACACTAGTTCATCATAACTATTTTAAGATTTAATCTAATTGGCTCCTAATACATCTATTCTTAGGTACACCTTATAATTCTTGGCCTTTTATATTAGTTAAGCTAGACCCATTGGACCAACAAGTATAGAGATTTGAACATTGTATAGCTCAGGTACACATTGCCATTCTTGACATACAATGTATCCTATACTCATAACATCTTATGCTTTATAATGATTTCAAGGAAACACTTTCTAAGAATCATTACTCTAATGGAGAGCCATAACTTAATATTTAACTTGGATGATTTTTGGGATTTAATTATTTAAGTTCTCATTTTTCACATAATCCATTTTACATACATCTCGTACATCATATATATTAATAAAATAAACAACAATGCATAAGTATGATTATGGACTTAAGGCCTCAATTCCTAGCCACAAAGAATGAGTAAGGGTTTTAGCTTATCAAATCACAAGCACACAAAATTACTATTATCTTCAAGATCCCACTAGGCACCTTCATGGGTTGAACCTTTCTCTTGCTCTTATATTTTTACATCTCATGTATACAAAGAGTATCCTTGGCATACCAAGGCAATATTACAAAGTAAGATAGCTTACAGGCTTAATGAATTGATAAAATATAAACTAGTAATTAACACTTCATTACAAACCCTTGATATAATAAAAGAATATTACATGCCCACATAGTTCATACATTATGGTTTAAGTCCATGATCAACCTTTCATGCCAAACTAATACAATACAACAACATATAACTCGTATATATTATGTATGTGTTAAAAACAACCAATCCCACATTCCAAGCAAGCATACAATTGTATGGTATCTAACCATACACACGTATGAACAAGTTCATACGATAGTACGAAAGTTAACCATTTAAGTGTATGGTGGTATAGAGGGGCTGAGAACTATTTCGTCAGTAGCATATAATTGTATGGATATGCCCCCTATGGTCATATGCTAAGATAGGAAAACTAGTTATTCACACCAAATTGGGTGGCTCCGATACTAGTTGAAGGAAGCCATGACTTGTGCAACAAAAGCAAAAGAGAAAAAAAGGTTGCATTTTTTATTTTAATTTTTTTTTAAAACTTAGTTCTACATTAAAACTCTTTTAACAAAGATAGGTTTAGACATTTTAAAACTCTTTGAAAATTCATTAACCTAATATTTGGACCACAACCCAAAGGACACTTATAAGGTGAACATATGACCTTAATAAACTAAATTCTACCCTATTTAAGGTGCTTAAGTTGTGCACCTTTGTTAAGAAAAGAGAAGGAAGAAGAAGAAGAAAGAAACAAAAGCTAGCTTTTAGGATTTTCATCTTTATGTTCATTATCTTCATCAAAGGGCCTAAAAGTATTGGGAAAGATCAAGAAGAGGAGGTTACGGGTCATACATAAATCATTAAGCTCTTATGAGGTGAGTATAAGCATTAATTGAATCTTATTGTGCAATTGTGTATCTTAAGTAGATTTAACTTGTAAATGTTGAATTATTGCTTTAATATCAACCTGTTTCATGTATATTTTGATGTGAACTACTTGTTAACTATTCATGTTACTTTGGATAGATTACTAATGGGTGTTTGATGTGAATACAATTGATTACTAGTAAATGGTGACAACTTATTATTCATTTGTGGAGCATTCTGCACTTAAACAATTGCATTTGAGATTAAAAGGATGTTGTGACTAGCTGTGAACCCTCATTTCTATACCATTGCATCCATCTCATTAATACGAGTCCAATGGATCTAACCAGGCTCAAATTGGACTTGAAATGAACCAAAACCCAAACAACTGAATTGGATTGAATCGAAATGGACCTAGAAAAACTGGGCCTAGAAAACTCCAAGCCCAAAATGATGAAATGCACATGTAAATGACTAGATGCATGCATAAATAACATTACGCATGTACAAAAGCCTTTACGCATGTGTCAATGCCCACACATATGCGTAGCTCATTGTTACACACATGCTAGACAATTTTTTTGGGTTTCTGGCATGATTCCATATAATTTCGACGCTTCAGAACAGACCTGTGTCTGAATTTTTTCACAAAATTTTCTAGACTTACAGATGACCTTACATGCTATTTTGTTACACCCTCAACCTCCAAAACACAACCCTCAGCCTTTTAAACATAGATATTAGACCACAGATACTATAGACACATCGGTTCACTCAATCAACATTTAGTTCAATTCATTATAGTCCAGTTCCGATGCACTATCAGCATTTTCTAAACACAATGGAGTCTGTCTCCGCCCTTATCAAACCATCAGACCCTCCAGTTCCCAAGTCTCACAAAAAGGTAAATAGGATATAGTATAACTCTTCCTTTTAATTAACAACTATTTTTAAGCCCTTAAATCCGAACCTAAGGCATGTTTTTCAAAATAATCATTGAAGCCCTTTAATTATGATTTAAGGCAACTGTTATGAAATTTGTTTTCATGATTAAAATTTGCCAAACCCTAAAATCAAATTTAGGTATAAATGCACTTAAAAATCAAATTTGTTTAATCAAATTTTAAAATTGATTAAAAACTTATTTGGTTAATTGTTTTTATAAAACTAAAATCAATTAGCTACTTAACAGTCAAACCATCCCACTGTTACAAGAACAACCCATTGGCGAGAAAGGAGAACAACATGGGGTTTTATTCCCATTCAAAGGGATACACCGACAAGCCTTTCACGACTTCAAATCCAAATTTTCTTTTCACTTTATTTTCATTATTAGTTTCATTATTATTATTTTGATATCTATTTGTTTCTGTTCAATCCATTTATTATGCAATTTTTTCTTGTTTACACTATTGTCATTATTGCTATTATTGCTTTATGTATGCCTTTTAGGGAATGTGTTCTCCTACTAGATCATAAGACTTAAGGGGAGATCCCCTAATTATGATTCAGTTTTACATGTATTTATCACTTTATTTTGGGGTGTTGTGCCTTCCCTAGAACCTGAAGTGGGCTAGAGAAAGGACCCTTGGAAAATCAATTGTATTTATTTGATGTATGTGATTCTCATGCCATATTCACATATCCATTCATCCTTGCCATTATAGTTGATCATGCATACACAAAAATCTCAATTTGAACTAAACTTAAATGATTTTCATACTAAAGCATTGTCTTAATTAAAAATGGTTACAAAAACTAATTTTCAAAATGTTTTCAGATCATGAATCCTTAAACCTCCTCTAGTTCCAAAAAGAACAGCTTTTCCAACTAGGTAGAAAACTGATATATTTTCTAAAATGGAGTTTACAACAAAAGGTTTCTTAATCACCTAATAAGAAAAA
>CAOJBK010678236.1:0-20145 GCA_948294925.1 Codiaeum variegatum | reverse complement strand
GGGTGCGGTAAACGGCATTTTCTAAAAAATGAGACACAGGTGCGGCGGGGACACAGCAAATTATATATATATATTGTAATCAAAATTTTAAAAGATATAAATTATAAATAGAATTCATGGTTTATCAACTCAATTAAAATAACTGCAACTAATTGAAAAAAAGAAAAAAATAGAAAGAGAGAGATCGAGAGAAAGAGATTGATGAGAGTTTCATTTTGAAGAAAGAAATATTGAGATAGAAAAATTATAGAGTTTTATTATTTCTTTTATTTTTTTATTTTATAAATTTTAAAACTTTTTAAGAGTTTTTTACAAAAAAAATCTCTATTTCTTTTTTTTTTGGATAAATTTTAAGACTTTTTAAGAGTTTTTTTTTTTAAATCTAATTTTTTCAAAATTCCCGTGTCCCCATAAAAAAAAAAAAAGAGGGAACACGAATTTGCCGTATCCCATACGTGTGCCCGTGTGTCGGACAAGTGTCCGACACGCATACGGCAACCTTTTAGAAGTGTCCGTGCTCAATAGGATAACAGACTATTATCATGGCAAGTAATTATGAAAGGTGGATCCAATCCAAGATGCTATACAAGAATAATACTTAACTCTAGATTCAAACAAAACTTTGGATATGCCCAGTTGCATGATTTTAGTAAAAGATAACACTTTCAGATAAACAAGGAATTAAAAAGTTCAACAGCAAATACAATTGCATTGGTCACTTGTAGAGGTGGCGAATGAGAAGGTTTGAATGGATACGAGTTGAATTTAAAATGTGTAGGACTGTATCTTATCCATTTACTCATTTAGAACTTTTTTTATTTTTTCATGGGTACTCATATGTTATCAACACAAATACACACATTTACCAGTTTATTATGCAAAATTAATTCATTTGCACATTGGAAACAATTTATTAACATATTTAAGATATTGTTTTTTTATTATAAATAATCAATCAAATAATTTAAGCAATAATTTTAAAGAATTAAATATAACCATAACTATAACTTTTTATTCCATTAAATAATTATTTTACATTTAATTTCGTCCAAAACATAATTATTTTATTTGCATCATTATCAGATGAAGTAAAAAGGTTTATCCACCTTTGCCCTGGTGAACTAGGTTTTGCTCATCTCTAATTTCAACACCTGGGTCAAAATTTCTCTAACTTGTTATGATCTTCCTAGATCTACCTTTTTCGCTTTGTATTTTCTCAGGTCATCTCCCCCTTTTTCCTAGTAAGTTTGGTTTGGTTGCTTGGGAACTTTGAATAAATGTTGAATTTCTCATCTTGATTTTGGTTTTTTATGTTTTATTTATTAATTCTAACTTGCAATAATATGTAAATAATGCTGAGTTTAGTTGCATATTCAATTCTTTTATTAATTAATTTATTTACAGATTAAAATAATTTACTTGCAAAATGAAAATAATTTCTCATTATAAAAAGAAGGTATATTTGTAAAAAGAATCACCAACTTTTACTTTAATTGCGACTATATCACGAACTTTCAATTTTTGGCAATTCGAGTCATGAACTAATCATTTTAAGCAAATTGAATCACAAATTCAGAATCCGATAACCGGTGCTTACGTGGCGTCATCGGAATCGCCACATCAGATGCCACATCAACATTTTTAATGGAAATTAAAAAAATAGAAATTAATATTTTCCTTTTTTTCTTTTGTGATTTAATTTGTAAAAAATAATTAGTTTATGACCCGAATTGCTAAAATTGAAAATTTGTGACATAATCGCAATTAAAATGAAAGTTGATGTTTTTTTTTTTGTAAATAACCCTAAAAAGAACTATATTCTTTTAAATATAATTTTAAGGAATGAAGTATAGAAAAACAAATTCAATTGGGATTAATGAATTCAAATGGGTAGCCATTACCCAAGTCTCATATAACCCATAAATTTAATGGGGTGGATATGGGTGGATATATGTAAAAGTTAACCCATATGTAAAAGATTTTGTAACTAAAGAATGTTAACCATTGTTATTAAAACTGAACCGAACCGGTCAGTCGGACTAGTTAACCCGGGAACCGATAACTGGTCCGGTTTTTAAAAGAGAAAAAACCAGCATATTAGTGAATAGGAAAAAACCAGTTTGAACCAGAAAAATTAGGAGAAAAACCGGACCGGTCCGATTTTTTAGTTTTAAAAAAAAAATCAATGAATAAATGCCTTATTAAATGTAAATTAAATCACCTAAAACCATAGCAGCTTCTTACCATAATTCCAAAATTCAATTGCACAAATCAAGGCTTTTAAATGAGAAATTTCAAATTTCTATCACTTCATGTAATCATGGCCACTGCTTAGTTCTTTTAATGGTCTCTAATTAATAATTTTTATTTTCTTTATATTTTTTCAGTTATCAATAAATTTATTGCCAAAATATTACTATAGAAATAGATAAAAACAAATTTAAAAAGTTACTATTTCCAATTTTATGAATTCAGTAATAAGAATTAATAATAAATTCAAAGTCACTAATTAAGCCTTAAATGTTTTACAATTAAAAAGAAAAATGCTTAATTAACCATAACACTAATTGTGTAAATCATTGCCATTTATCAAGAATTAACTTCTTAATTCTAAATACTTTCCTTATCATAGTACTAATCTATTTAATAAATTAAATTTATATATAAAATCTTTCATTTTAATTTAATTTAATTTTATTTATTTACAATTTACGTTTTTAACTCTAGTAATTGAATTCTAAAATTTATTCTTCTTCAAATATGAAAATTAACAAAACAAAATTTTATTTCAAATATTTATTGTCAATTCTTTTAATATTTAAAATTTAAATATATCATGTAACTTTTTTTTAACAATAATATATCATGTAACTAGTATTTTACAAAAGAAAATGATAGATGTATAATATGACTAAATAAATTATATTATTTTTTTTAATAATTGAACCGGCTGGTTAAACCGGTCGGACCGTGACCCAAGTAAGGAAACCAGTTCAATATCCGGTCCAGTTTAAACAACATTGATGTTAACAGCATTATAATCCTTACTAGCATTGGGAATTAAGTAAAGAAATGAATTTGAATAGGACTTTTGACCTCAACAATTAAACTAAACTTCAACAAGATAACAACAGAGGATAAAGTAAATTCTTACCTTTCCAGTGATCATGCTATACATATTCAGAACATCGGTGACTGTTGATTCAAAATGTGTTGTAGCATCATAACTCTGTTGAATATTACAAGGCACCAATCAGGCATCAACACAATTGAAGCAGCTTGCACGTAAGCAAATCAATGAATCAACAGAACTCAAGTATAAACTTACTGTTGATATAAAGCAATTGTCCAGAGAGGGTTCATTGACTGGTTCATATATGTCATAAATGTCAAAAAATATCTCATCAACAGGACCTAGAAGGTTAATTCCTGGCTTCAATTCAACCTCAGGATGATCTGTCTCTGCCTCTGAGGAAACAAAAGCAATAAATTTGCCCTTTGGAGCAACATTGTGAGTGTATGAACAACAGAATAGGTACCTGCTCAAGATCATATCATCGAAAAAGATTAAGAGCACATAATGGGAATATTTATTTTCAAAATAATGCCACGGTAATGAAAACTTGTCCTAAAGCTATGTCAGGTGCAATTAGTCATTCGGGAGTCCCATCTGGATGGCAGGCCAATAAGATAGAAATAAATGTTTCCACAACAGCCAACAAGAACAATTATCCACACACAACAAATGTCGACCAACAAAAATAATTTTAGTTAGTTGGGGGACTCGGAAGTAATAGTCATCAACTTAAATGATCAGAAAGACACAATGCTTGACTAAGTAAAATATTTTGCAGAAATTTCTCGTCTATCATAGTTATCCTTATTAATTAATGGTCAAGCTCAAGTCGAAGTTTTGCGTTCAAAAACAATTGACCAAACACTGGAAGGTAATTGGGGAAATTCAGATAAATTTAATCATCAGATTTTTCTAACAAAATTGGGATGGGGAAAAGAGATAGCTCTGAGAAAAATAATGGCATCTGAAACTCACATGTCTGATCTGTGACCCAATTGCTTTTGTGGCAAGATAATCTGAACTGAATGAGAATCATTGGTGTTTGGAATAGGATGGCTCATAATGGCAATTGCCCTGGCAACCCTACCAACCTTCCTTACCTGTTCAAGTGCACAGTTTTCAGTAAATAATAGATTATTCAACTTCTATCTTCAGAAAAAATAGAAAAGAAAAAAGTATGATTTCAATAATGATAATTTATCATTATTCAACTTTCTAAATGCAACCAGCCATAATAGAATTAGTACTGAAACAAATACCTTGTTGGGCAAGTAGGAAGGGTCACAAACAACTTTCTTGCACCTAGCAGTTTCACCTTCTGATGTAACACCAACTACTTTCCCTTCCTCATTGAACTCAACCTGTTAATTCAAGCAATATGCTAATATTAAGGTTTTAACACTTACCTAGAAAACTATGCAGATAAGCATTATCCGTAGAACTGAAATGTTGAAATGATAGAACAATCAGATTAAATATGTACCTTGCACTCTGGTTTATTCAACATATATGTGCCTCCATAAACAGCACTAAGCCGAGCAAATGCCTGGATAGAAAACAAAATAAAAAAAAATGAAAATTGAACAAAAAAAATCCCTATGTCCTACATATGTCAATCTTATGCACAAAAATAAACCTGGGGGAGCTCTCCTAATCCATATAAAGGATAGATATATGGTGATCCTCCCTGAAAACGAGCAAGAGACTCCGCATATAGCTACAACAAAATTTAAAAAAAAAAATTAGAAAACAGTTCAGATACGCACGATGAAATGAATATTTCAGTAAGAATTCAAAACCACTGGAGTAGAAAAAGAAAAAAAATTCAAACTCCAATAAGTTTTTACCTTCATTCTCATCACAGTGTCCAGTGCAGGCTCATCTAGATACCTATCATCTCTGTGAAGTGCTAATGCATGACCAATGAAGTCCACAGTGTTGTCATCAAGACCATATTTTCTATTAAAAGTGAATGTAAAATAAGAACAATGGACAAGGGTGTTCCCCCTAATTTATTGGTGAAACTAAAAAAAAGGATGAGAAAGGAAAGGAAAATAAAGGACAACAGCCTCAAATATGTAACTTAGCATTATGATATCCTCAATTTCAAATCATTTTTCTAATTGTCAAATCACGTGAAGTGATTAAATCACCAACACCCATTTCCCCCAATAGCTATCCCAAAATAAAACAACTTAGCCCTCATCCGTTAAACCTCGAAAACATTACACTAATCTAATTTATCCTCAAACATTTTTCCCCAAACAGACTTTTAATCATATATCATACAAGACATAAAAGTACAACTCATATCAAAATTCAGAAAAGAATGCACAACAGAGACACTTGTGAAAACATAGGCAAAAGATAAGAACATACAAAATCAGTTCTCTAGTTGTCACCCTTGTCAAGTCCAGTCCCTCGTGCGTTTTGGGATCATTTTGATTATAATCTTGGACATATATGAAGAATTTACGAGCACGGCGCTTTTCAAAAATACCCATCAGAGGTGATTTGAGTGCCTCCATATCAGTTGCTGGCACCTTGTGAACCTACACAAATTTAATAGCCTCAGATTTAAGTAAGACTACCAAAATAAAAGCCACACTATGAACATCTTCTAACAAGCTAGAATTACACCTTTCCTTTGTTGAAGACATAACTGCCATCCACTGCTTTGAAGTACAAATACTTGGTGACATCTGTATGAATGAGGACCCGCACAAGATTGCCATTTGCCATCATAAACTATCCAAACAAACAATGCCAACATCAACAGAAATTAAACAATTACAAGTAGACAAAAGATTACTTGGTATCAGCAAATTTTTAAGTTAAGGTGGCACCTTTGGGATCATGTCCACATTATAGTCCCTACTTGAACCCAAATGTGCTGGAGGCTTATCATTCCCCCTGAACCTCTTCCATAGCTGAAATGAACAATTCCATCAAAGACAATTCGAAGATGACTAGAAACTGTCATTAGTGCAATAGATACTGAATCATAGGAACCTGGATAAGGTTAAGTGATGCAGATTCTCCTCCATAATAGTCATTTCTGTCCATATGAAGAACCTGGATCACAATCAATCATGCTGTTTTTAGTAGACCACTCAACGAGATAAATTACTGTATTCTACGCGATTTTACATGCCAATAGGAAAAAAAATGATCCAAATAAAACTTGGTATTGTTATAAATCTCAAAAGCAGATGCGCAAAGCTTTACATTGAGAAATCTTTTAAAATTCTAGTAAATGAAGAAATGTGGTAAGAACAACCAAAAGCTTACTGATTCAGAAAAAGAAAGCACAAATAATCTAAATTTTATAGGTTGCAATGTAGCTAACGCAAAAAATGAGAAAAAAGACTAGTTTAAATTGTCATATCGAACCACTAAATCATCAATGTAAATAGACACACAGCATCCAACTTTTGCAGAAATATTGGGAGGCAACAAACTGGGTACTAAAGGCCGTCCACATCACAAAAAAATATGGATGGTTGTACAATTCAGGAAAAATATAAAGCAACACAGACAAAGTTAAACTAATCCAAGTTGTAAATTACAGTACCCATAGAAGAATCAAACCCAGTAATCCCTTAGAAATATTCATCACATATTCACAGCTGCATCCGAATGACAAATAAATATGATAACTCAAATAAAGAATAATAGATCAAACAGAATGGTAACATCCAAATACCAAACAGAAAAAAAAAAAAAAAAAGGATTTTGACTAAAATTGATTTAGTTAAGGGCATAATTAACATAATCTAAGAGCGGGAAAATGATTAAAAAAAAAAAGTCCATTGCATTACAAGCAAACAGATCCATTAAGAGACCCCTCAATAAACAATCAACTAACTGTATCAAACACTTAACAAGCATAAAGAACTAGAAATTTAATTCCTTGTGTTCAACACTAGTATATTATAAAGTAAGAGCAATTCAACTCAGAAACACAGCTTATCTCAGCTAATGAGAAGAAATAAATGAAGACAAACGCATAGATCTCCTAAACCGACCTGAAAGTCAACAAAGCAAAATAAACCCACAAAAAAAATCAAACTTTTAGACCGATCAGATTGAAATCCGTTGGATTCGAAGTAATTAAAGGTTGAAAACTACAATACAAAGTTGAAGAAGTGCAGCTTGAATCAATAGAGTGAGATTGAGAAAGGGAAAAAGATTAAACCTTGAGGCCATCAACAGAGAGAAGACCACTGAGGATGCATTCTTTGAGACCAGTTCCAAGCACTATGACGTCATACTCTTCATCCATGGTTTTGTTTTTGATTCAGAGAAATAAGAAACTTCAGTTATTAGGGGTTTCAGAGACTACAAATAATACTGATATAGAGTGACCGATGAAGAAAGGAAAGATGCCTTATATGTTAAATGGGCCTTTTATTATTATTTAAAAAAAAAAAAGATTTCTTTTGTTTAATTTTATTCAACAAATATAATGTATAGACAGACAAACAGGAGAAGAGAAGGAATGGATAAATCTTAGAGGCTGTTTGGTTGGGGGTTTGAATGGAATGAAATGGAATGGACCACTGTTTGGTTACACACTTTTGGGTATGAAATTAAAAACCTAGGGGTTTTAAACTCTCCCCTAATCCCCTGTCATCTGATTTCCACTTCACCTCTCGAGATTTCAACTCCATACCTCCAGACTTAATTGAAACTGGCCCAATTTTTAAGGACTTGTTTTAGTGTATTCTTAAAATATATCAATATTTTGTGCGATATTTCTGTTATTGGTGCTTTTGGCTTCAATAGTGTAGATCTAGGTGTTGGCAAGAAAAGAGTACAAGTTGATGTGTTTTGTTAGGTAACTACACTTGATTTACATTGAAAGTCATCATTTGTTGGATATGCCTTTGGTCCCTATTCAATTTTTTTTTTTTTAATTTCTTTCTTTTTCTTTAGTGAAAAATAAGTGATTCATTACATATTCCTAAAAAAACTAAGAATAAATTTTATTTTCTTACTCTACTGCTATCTTCATTGTGAATTCTAAATAAGCTTAGAGCGAGGGATTTATAATCTTAGAGCTGCTAAATGTACCAGGCTTGAGTATGTATGAAGTGATAATGGCTTCGAAAAAGTTAACATCTAATCCGAGTGACCTTTCTCTTTTTTACCAGAGTCCAGATGATGAATGGAAGAAATAGTTTGTTCTTAACCTCATTCATCCTCACTTACACTCTGATGTGTCACTTGGTTAGACTTGTTAGTTTTTTATGAGTAAACTACATTTTGTTATCGTATCTTATTTTATGTATATTTTGACTTTGATTTTGGACAATTGTTGTTGTGTTGGATGATATTTAAACCATTGAATTGAACTCAATTATAGTATCTATATATATGGCTTTTTAAAAAAAATGGTATCTATAGATATAAATATTTTTTTATGTTATTTTAAATCGTTAAATTTGATGGTAATATATTATTAGTTATTAATATTTTTTTACTTGTATTAATCTTCTTATATGATTTATAATATATTTAAAAAAAGGTTGGATGTATATATTACACTTAAAAAAATTGGGCAAATATAAATACATGAAAAAAAAATTTAATACATAAAATTTTTTTAAAAAAAATACATAATCCATTCCATTCCATGAGTAAACCAAACACTAGGTATAGGATATAGAATCCATTCCATTACTAAAACAAACATCTTAAGATTGGTATGGAATTCTCATTCCATACCTTCCTATAATGAATTTCCATTACAGTTTGTCAAACCAAACAACCCCTTAGAATAAATGCAATGTTCTTACTCAAAGGAAAGAATTTGGCAAAAACAATAAATAACTCAAAGAAAAGAATTTCATTTTCTTTCTTTCTTTCTTTTATATTTAAATAGGAGAATTGATGCCAAATAACTATTTACTTTTTATCATGAAAATCAAACATGTAACCACAAATATTAATTATCTATATAGTATAGTATTAAAGTTGAGGTTAAGAAAGAAAAATGTCAGTCTTTATAATGCTTAGAACTACAAACACTGGAATTTTACCATTGATCTTTTTTAAGAGACAAGTATGAAAATAAAAAATGATCAATAAGTGTGAAATGCTCACCTCTCTCCTTGTCTTAACGGATTTTCGCTTTTAATTAGTTCCAGATGTCTTCCCATCTTCTTGATCTTTTTGGTTTCAATACTCATACAATCTCTCAACTTTGATCAAATGGTTTTGGCTTGAGAATTAATAAAGTTTCAATTCTTCTCTTCACCGAACATATCATTTGAGTTTGGATCCTCTTCATTTTTTCTACACCTTACACCTATCTTAATTAATATCCAATAGTTCAGATTTCTCCTTCTTCTTTTTCTTGCCAAATATTTTCTTTTTATCTTTCTTTAAAAGAATAAAATAATTCATACATAAGTCTTTCACCATAGTAGATTTTTTATCACCGAATGTGAGGCATGAGCTTTTGGACTATGAACTCATCTAGCTCTCTAACCAAATTTCCCTTAAAGATCTCCTGTGGCTTTAGGTGCTTGAGGGTGCTATCATTTGTGTGACAATGGAATTGCCATGAACTTTTTGTAAGAAACTTTCAAAGCTTTTCTTTTTGAAGAAGAAGATGAAAATTAAATAAGAACTTTTAGTGTGTTTGTAACTAATAGTAAACTATGCCTCTTAGTTTATTTAATTTAATTAATTAATCAATTGAAATTTTCATACTATAAAATTAAGAGTATTCGCCCAAGTGTTTTTAAAATCACAAATTAATTAATAAAATAAACAATTCAACTTCCAAAATAGAGATAAGAATAAAACCTAGTTGCAATATTGTGCCAAAATTGGAGACTAAATCCATCTTACACAACTCTCTATTTTCAGAAATTTTAAGGAATTATTTTACTCTGTTTTCATAAAATAACCAAAAGAAAAAATAAATGGAGAAACAAAGAAAATTGATTGAGTGAGAACTAAAGAAAGAATTTAAAAAGCTCTAAAATGGAGAAAATAAGAAATTAAAAGGTGAGAGATGACGTATGGTTGATAGAGTGGATACATGACAAAAATTGAATAAATTTGACAAAGTGAGGAGTTTTAGTGTGTTTGTAACTGATAGCAAATTAGTTTGGTAAAAAAAAAAAGAAGAAAAGTAACTAATAGCAAACTACACCTAGCCATTTAAAAAAAAATAAAAAGAGAAATCTGAACCATTGGATATTAATTAAGACAAGTGTAAGGTTTATAATATATGAATTGGACCTCCAATTATTTTAACAAATGGAGAGGATCCTATTCTTACATCTTTAACAACCAGAAATCAATCAAAGACGATGTCTTCCAGCGATGTATTATGCTTAAAACTGTGCTTATAATTTTTTCTTTTAAGATGGAGGAAATTAACACAAAATTTGTATATTCAACACTATCACATGGATTTACTCAAGTATCTGTTAGGACTGTATGCTCTAGAGTTTACACTCAGCATGTGAATATAAATAAAAACCTAACTGGCTTTAGTATATATGTTCTTTAAGTGAAAATATTCCTTACGTTAAACGTATATATGTCCCTTAAGTATTTTATAGAGAAACTATTCTCAAAGAGTTTGAGAATATAAGTGACAGATTGCCCTTGTAACATATACTTTAAAGATTGTTCATAGTCATAGGATTATTGGTAGAGATTGTCGTTTATTCTCAAAGCTTTGGTGCCTTGTTAATAATAAGACACCAAAGCTTCGTAGCTATAGGAAATATAGGTGCAATAATATAAAAAGCGACATGTGGACATTGCAAAGAAGCTCTGAAACCTTCTAGCCTAATCAGAATCTCCACCTGAATATGCAACATCCCTGTATAATATTTCAAATTAGAATACAATTTTAGGAGAAACTATATTCACACTTGGTTCAAGAAATGTGCATTTGATATCACCTCAAACATTTTTTTTTGCTGCTTCTCCTACGTGGGTCCCTTGCATGATAGCCATCGAAACAAAATAAGTTTCAACATTATCATCTTTTGTAAATTGCAACGATATTTTTATAGATTTGCCACAACTTATCGGAGTAGAGATTTGAACAATTGTCAAAGTCTGCATAAGTGACGAAGGGGGCAACTGCATTGAAGGTTGCATAGGGATCTCATCCTTATAAATATGCAAGACCTTGTAGTCCAAGTCAAATGGGTCCTCATTTTTGTAACATATGGAAACTTGGAACAATTTTGTAGAACCATAAGATTCGTGTCATCATAGCTGGCAAAGTATAACGATCCTTTACATTAGAAGCCAATGTTGTGGCAGATATGCCGATTAGCTCTATTATTATACACCCAAATATAAAGAAGGATGCCTCCCCAGTTGAATCATAGAAAATTGTCTTAATCTTATACCTACAAAGCACAAGCAAAGAAATTTTATAATGATAATTCATTCATAATGATTAAAAAAAAAAAGAAAAAGAAAAAGAAACCTTCCATAACATTTAAGAAAATTACCATGGTATAGGCGATTCCTCAATCTTAAAACACGTATCACACCAGACCTCATCCCCATATGTTTTCACACCATACTTACATTTAGGGCATGCTTTATACCACCAACTATTTTTGACATTTATCTCTTTAATGGTTGTAACATATTTAAATTGTTTTCCCTATATAAGGAAAAAAAAATTTAAAAAAATAGTTACTCTTGATCATAATCAACCAGAAAAAAATTTACCATGTCTGCATTCATATCTAAATCACGCAACTCAGCGATAGTCAATTGATTTCGGTTTTTTTCAGCATTAGCATCGCGTTGCTTTGCCGATAGAATTGTCAATTGCTTGATTTTTTGGGGACCTTTAGGAAACCTATGACGAGGAGGGAAAAAGTAAGTTCTATACAAAAGATAGAAATCTAATAACCGAAAAACTTATTTTATGTGAATAGAAAGGCAAAGTATGTACTTTTTTTAAGGCTTGGACATCTGTAGTGTCTAAATCAATAAACATCTTTGTTGCAGATGAGCTACTCAAGATGACTTTACCTGTAACTATTCAAAATGAAATAAATAAGCTAGGACTCATAGTTCTCATTTTCCATTGCAATTATTTTTTAAACAAACTTGCAAATTTTTTTGCAATCATAAAAAAAATACAATTACAACTGGACCCTCGGTTTGCTTTGCCAAAACTTAATCTTTAGGAAATAGTTCGGCTTTGGTATTCCACAGGACGACTTTTAATTCATTCCCACTGCATGAAAGTATTAAAGATAGCCGACATAATAAAACATATGTAAGGCTTAAACCTGCACAAGACAAACACTATTTTTGAAAAAAAATAGTTATTTATCCAAACCTTGCATCCCTAATGCAAATAGTATATCTCTTGCCTGGCCTATCTTGGACTTTCAATGCTTCAACCTCAGTGAATGAGATAATTTGTCCAAATATATATATATATATATATATATTGGTAATGGAATTTGCACAAATAACTAAATACACATAGAATAAACAGACTGATAAAAAAGCTTTTATCTCCAGTACGTTGATTGATTGATTGGAAATCAACAAATTCAAATCTTTCAAAAGGTATTTATGCGCGGTCATCTGGGAGCACCTTGACAAATGTGTTTCTATTAAACCTAATGCGTCATTGTGATTACTAATTTTGTAATTAGTTTGGGCATGGATGATAACAAATCCCAAAATATGGCAAATAATTCCTTCAATCAAAAGCGAACAGAATTGATCAACAAACTGCTTCGGCACAGTGCCCTGAATTAAATTACCCTAATTTAAAAAAAGGTATTATTTAAAAAATGTGTTGAGAAAAATTTAATGCCACACACCCATAAATTAATAATCATGGTTGTGCCATACGAAATATCAAATGTACCTTCTGGTCAAGTAATAAAAATTCCAAGCTAAAAAGCTCATCCGAATTAGAAGGATTAACAAAATCCCTAACTCTAACAATGCACGCTCTTAATCGAGCACCCTTCTTTTCAAAACTAAGTCCATCAAAGGTAGTATAAAGCATCTAGCACTTCTGCGATGATTTTTTTTTTAAAAAAAAAAGAAATATTAGATTTGTTAGAATAACAAAAATGGAAATCGATCAACCAATGTATTTTGAAAGCTGTTTAAATATTTCAATGTAAGCAACATTTTTAACGTAGTTAATATTTTGTTTAAACTGCTCCTTTATTTTTTTATTTATTAAAATTTTCAAATTTTTATGGGAGCTAACTCGAGAGAAAGGGACATATAGTTGTCCATGAGAAAGTACTTGATCATATAAGTAAATATCAACATGTTTTAAGGTTTGACCTTGACTCTTATTTATAGTCATGCAATAAGAAATGTTTATTGGAAATTATCTTCTTTTTAATATGAAATGCAATTTTCCTTCAATGTAAGATAAAATTATTCTTGAAACATAAAATGTCTATCCCTGATGCAATCCATTTATTATAACAGATTCTAGAACTCTAACACCAAGGTTTAACAAAACTAATCGTGTTCCATTACAAAGTTCAATGCTTGGATTAATATATCTTAACAGCATAACATGAACATTTTTTTTAGTTTAAGTTCATGGAACAGAAAATCATTAAATTTATTAAATTTTAAAGAATTTAAAATTTTAATTAGATACAAAATTTCTAATTCAGCCAAGTTATTTGATGATTTACAAATTGAATCTGAGCTATAATATATAATTTCAACACCAGGCACTAAACTTAACATCCTATCGTTAACAACATCGACAATCTGATTTGTGGGTGTAATAATCAACCTATCCTTTACATACTTAACATCAAAATAGTTTGCAACAAAATCAAGATAAGTTTGTGAAACAATTGCATCGACCAGATCATTAAAATTATTGATAAGAAATTAATCAAGAATTTTAATCCAAGTATCTGTTTCAGTAGTCAACAGTTCATCGGACACTGTAGACATAATTCTATTACCAATCATTAAAAAGCTAATTCAAGAACAAATTTAATTCTTGATTATATGTATCATCATCAACATTTGTTGTAAGCCGCATGTTAATGTGCAATTCATATAAAATAAAATGTTTCCACAAACATGAATTGGTTAATGATGCATCAAGTGTATCCTCTTTAGAACCATCAACAACAACCGATAAAATTTGCCTAAAATTCCTTCCCTACAGCAATGGCTTACCATCAAACAGATTGAAAACATCCTCCCCATCATTAACGCCCAAAATATCCCCTATAGATCTATCTAATGCTTTAAAATAATACTTATGACTTAGTGGAGCCTCATCCCAAATTATAAGGCTCGTTTGTTCTAACAAAACAATAAGTTGTGTTCCCTTTTTTATCTCATGGGTCAAAGATTTAGTTAAATTTATCGATATTTTAAACCTATAATGCTTTGCCCTACCCCCTGATAACAACAATGCAATGATACCTGAAGAAGCAACCACTAAAACTATCTTACCTACAAATCTTAATTTAGAAATGATCACTTCATATAGACAGGTCTTACTTGTACCCCAATACCTGTAAACAAAGAAAAGCCCACTTTTTTTTTCTCAACAGTAGAAGTCACCACAGTATAAACATTTATTTGATCATCATTGAAGGTGGCAAACAATCGGTCATGTGTTTCTTTTAGTTCAACAATTTCATAACTAAGCTCTTCCAACACAAGTCTATTATTAACATCAACAAAAGTGGACATATTTGGCATAGGCAAAGAATAATCAGCAAGAGAAACTGAATTTTTATTAAAAAAAATTTCCAGCTCAACCAACACTCTGTTTTTTTAATAATCATCCGAAATAGACAAACGGGGCATTTTCAAAGTTCTATGTATGTCAAACCGAATATCATCAGAAAAACTTTTCCAAAATGAATTAAATAAGCTATTAGCATAACTAATTTCACAAAAAAAACAGCAAACAAATCCCGCATTTGTTTAGAATTAGCTATAAGAGAAGCATCCTCAAGCACATTTTCCCATTCAATATCATTACCTAAGAAACCATAAGCATCACATGCAACATGAAAAGTTGAATAAACAACATCACTAATAGTTTGAATTTCTTCATATGCCTAGGTCCTTTAACAACGTTCAAAAGAAGGCGCAAATAATAAAGTTCACCAGAATAAGAATGAATGTAAGCAATCCTACCTATAGAAAACCCTTTCTTCCTTTAAGTCCAAATCTTTTCCTGACTTTCCCAAACCCGTTTTGTTGGGAAATCCATGTAGGTTAATGTGCGAGCATCATCATATAAAGCATTAGTTGGCTTCCATTCAATAATCATAGTTGATTGAAAAAAATTCATTTTCAGCAATAAAACGCAAATCATTAGTAGGCTTAAATAACACAGTGTTCATTTCAGGTAAGTGAACAACCAGTTTTTTTGCGGAGGGTTCCCTATACTGTATAGGAATTCAAATAATCACCAGACAGCTTCTTGAACAGTTAAATATCTACAATCCATATATATTTTTATCTCACCGCTGAATAAAGACGTTTTAGTATTACCTGTGACAGCGCCGCCATAGTTCAGGATAAAAGCATGTATTCTATCAGTAAACTTATTGATATATTTAAATAAGTACTTAATTGACAACAATATTCAACGCATATACGAGCTTCACATTTACAAAGCCAAAATTTATTATAGGGAGAAACATAGCGATTATCAATTTTCACACCTTTTTTTCAATTTAAGAACCATTATCTCTATGCCTGTAAACACAAAACCCATTTGAATCAATTTTGGCTGACCGCTGAAATTTCTTTAGAAAAAATTTAGAAAATTTGTTATTTTTCATATATGGGAAAGACGGGTTTAATAGCCCATAGAGACCGTGCAACATGAATTTTGAGACCAAATTATATGCCTCGAGATCCTTTTTTTTTCTCATGAATTTCAGCTGAAATAAAAGAATCTATATCAACAAACAATGTAGGGACATCTTCTTTACGCAACCAAAGTAGACAATGAATATGAAAGAGACCTCTTTTCTGAAATTCAATAATGTAAATCAAAGCAACAACACAACAAAAAATCTTATTCTTTTTAAGATCTAAAACCGATTCATCAACTTCATTTTAAAAACTCTGTTGATAATCTCAGCACGATCCTCAGGCTTTTGGCCAAGTATAATATCAAGCATTCTTTTAATTTCAACCCACAGAGGATTACATGTGAAAGTTATAAAAAAAAGAAAATGGATGATCATAAAATTTACAAATAGCCATAGCATCTTGATAATGTTCTATCATATAACGGGGGCTAATGGTATACGTTGAAGGCAAAATAACTACAGATTTACCTACATTGTTAGAGTCCAAATTACTATGCCTAACAACTTTTTTAATGCATGAATAAATTTCAAACCTAAATTCATTTTGATTGCAGCATATAAAATCAAGTCTCTCTTCTTCAACACATGCAAAAGCATCAACAATATATTGTTGAAATAATCTACCACCCCTCAATAAAGTACGACCCTCGTTCATACGTTGTTGGAGCCTAAAAGCATAATATTCTCTCATTGTAATGTATTTTCTAGTTTTCTCTAAAGGAGGTCGCTTGAAAACATAATCTATGTCAATCCCATAACCATCTTCTCTATAAGAAAATAATAAAGGATATTGCAAAGCTATCAAGCTAGGGTGTAAATAGCTTATTTGTTTCAAAACGCCTAATTTACTTTCAGCTATAATATATCTATCTTTATCATACATCCCAAAATCACCAACAATTAAATCTACTATCTCAGACAAAGTAAGCACGATATATTGCAAAATATCAGATTTTTGCTTTCCCATCAAACACAATTTGAACGGCATAAAATGACATTCTTTAAATCTATCACGTGCCATCATAAAACTTTTAACCAATTCATTACAAGAATAAAAAATATATGCATTAGTCCAAGAACTATTACCCTATCAATTTACCTGAAATGTTCATCATTTGATAAAATAGTTACACTATTATCTAATTCATTTTGGCATCGTATATATATAATTGAGCAACTGTGTCGGTTCATTATCATTAGGAAGAAGCGAACATATAAGATGATGATTTTAACTACAAACTCAAAAAACATAGGGCTCAGGCTTTTTTATTAATATCATAATCAACTCTACCACCAATAGAACTAAATGCAAACATTGAATTATAAATACTTATATTATCTCTAAATTTAGATGAAGCAACATTTACATCAAAGGTCATCAAAGAGTCAAGAAAATTAGGTGTTTGAGACAATAAGGGTAAGCAAAATTTTTCTATTTTTGCAATAAAGATTATAGATTTTTTTTTGTCGTATAATCTTGGACTCTCTCACCTAACCAATACAAAACGCCATAATGCGGACACTCGTTATTTGGCCGCCCTAAATCAGATTTTTGTGTTAAGGTACCTGTAACCAAAAAGGCATCAATTTAATAAAAAAATTGATATTCATTCTACAAATATATATTTTTGGTTGAAATTTAATCCCCCCACCACAAAAAATCTAGTAAATATATATTTAAGTAACTCACAACTTGCATCATCAATAGTTACTAAATTAATCGCGCCACTGTCCCGATTTAAATTTACGCCTGAATTAATATTAGAATAATTATTTTAAAGATTAATAAAAAATATTCTTGAAAATGAGAGATTAATAAAGCAAATTAATAATCTAAAATACCTCTAATACTATCATTCCACATAACAGGCACATCAAGCATGCCAGTAACAAAATTGCTTGATGCTCCATCATCATCTCTAAAAACACGTCATTTTTTAACTACTCAAAAACATAAATTATTAATTGATATGCTCCCCAGACAAACTAGGAACTCACAGATATAATTTGATCAATAAATAATGCAATACCCCTCGCTAAGTTTCCTAGCCGCACACTAACAACGACTAAATCATCCATGTAGACAGGATTTTTTTAGAAAACATAGGTTTTTTTAAAGGTAAAATTAAGTTGCAATTAATGTTAACATATTCACGCAACAAACAATAAAATACATACCAAATAAAACTAATAGCTAATGAGGCGTAGAGACGCACCTGCAAATTTAAAACAAAAAAAAATGTTTTGCTCAACACTCATAACAAATGAAAAACAACAATAAATAGCATAAACAATTAAGTGTTAGAATTAAAATCTGTAGGACAAAATAACAAATAGATTCATAAGTAAATGAAAATAAGGTTTGTGCACTTTGTCTCTCCATTTTAAAAAATAGAACATTAAAGAGTTGTTATTAAAAACTCATAGTCCAAATGTTGTCCACAATTGCAATTGACATTTTTAGTCCCACGATTCAGTCCCAAAATGTTGTCCAGAATATAGGATTCGAAAATAATATTTTGAGTGCCACGGTCCAAAATCAGGTTGCTAATTATAACAAGCCTACTATTGTCTAAGGTAATATGCGAAAATAGCAACCACAAATCTATATGCATAAAAAAACTCCATGGAGTCTAAAAGGAATCCATTTTTTTCTCATCCAAGGTCCAATAAACAATAAGAAATACTCCAGTAAAGGTTTTTTTTTGGATCCATTTTATAGGGATTTAACTAATAATAAAACCAATTTTTTTATCAACAGATAATAATCTTTATATAAACAAAACGACAATATTATTAGGCATATAAATAAATGCCAGCTATGCTTGAAAAATGCAACTGCAAAAAAAAAAAAAAAAGTTGTAACTAGACTTAATTAACAGGCTTAATATTTAAGTGTCAATATTTTTAAACCTTTTACATGTCACAAAATAGGCTTGATTGAACAACAGCCCTTACATAGGCAAGATACCAATCAGAGCAGAAATGGTCAAAAAGAACAAAGAAGAAGCTAGTACCCACCACCCAAACCATATGGTAAACATTACCAATGACAAAAAACTTCAGCCAGAACATAAAATTACCACTAAATACATCAAGAGGTGAAGAACAAAGCAAAATAACAAATATGCAATGCCACCAATTATGGAGAGTATAACCCACAATGCATTGCAAAGTGAAGTCTTCTCCTGCTGTAAAACAACAGCTTGATTCCTATAGAAAACCATGTCATCATGGCGTTAATCAAGGACCTCAAATTCATAAAAGGCCCTCAAATGTCTGATGGCTACATGATGAGCATTATTTTTAGCATCAGTGACAGATTCAGTGGAGTCTCCATCAAGAGAAGTAAAAATAGGATAACCTTCAAAGAGTATGTATAGATAAGTGACGCGATAGAAATAGTAACCATTTTCTTTATCTAAGTCATAGTGTGAGTCAGACAGCCCTAGATCAAATAATAGCATTTCAAGGAAATAATCAATAGGCATTTTGCTATACAACATGGTGAAAGATCACTGACCTGCATGAAATCAAAAGAATCAGTCAATACCCCAAAGAAAGGAACGAAACAAAAAACAACAAATAACAATAAGGAAACATAAAAGTTTTTTTTTCCCAATATTTTCCCTTTCACTGGTGCATAATAAATAATGGTATGAAAGAAATAAATAAAAAGGAGACTATTTGGCATGATCCCTTGGGTCTAAGCACAAATATGTTCATTAAAAATGTGCCACACCCAATAAAAGTCCCAATATTTTCATAAAGTCAGAAGCTTTCCACAATTGATAGATAAAAACAGCTTCCACTTTCATCTATCCCTCCTGCCTACTAAAAGAAGCTTTAAAAAATCGCATTTGGTTTTAAAAAATCAAATCCATATGTAGCAAGGTGAAAGTCCACCAGCATAAGGACCAAAAGATTAAAAAAAACCCATTTTTTTGCGTCAACAGGAGATCGAAATAAAGTTTCAGTTCCTATACAACCTAAGAGAGTGCAACAACATTTCCAATACACCTGAAAAAAAGAGAAACATGGACTGAGTTCAAACTCCATCCCCAAAACCATAAATTTTTAAGAAATAAATGAAGAAACCTCAATGTCTCGGGGGGGGGGGGGGGGGGGGGGGGGGGGGGGGGGGGGGGGGGGGGGGGGGGGGGGGGGGGGGGGGGGGGGGGGGGGGGGGGGG
This sequence comes from Codiaeum variegatum, assembly GCA_948294925.1. Taxonomy (NCBI): domain Eukaryota; kingdom Viridiplantae; phylum Streptophyta; class Magnoliopsida; order Malpighiales; family Euphorbiaceae; genus Codiaeum; species Codiaeum variegatum. The sequence continues at coordinate 23 of CAOJBK010678236.1, read as the reverse complement.
GGGGGGGGGGGGGGGGGGGGGGG
>CAOJBK010677993.1:0-12201 GCA_948294925.1 Codiaeum variegatum | reverse complement strand
TATCTTAGAATCCATAGTTTTAAAGTGTTGTCATAACACAATTAAGGTCTTCCATGAACCAAACATAGCCTTAGGGATTTAATTCGAGTAATTTAGGACTGGAAAAATTCAATAAAAAGAAAAATTGTCATCATCAATTATATTTGCTATAATGAAACTCTTTACTTATGCTTTGAAAGCATTCTCACTAGTATTTTACTTTTGTAATGTTTTCAGAGTTCTTTACCTCAAGAAGACACTGTAATTTTTGTTGTTTCTACCACAGGCCAGGGTGATCCACCAAGTTCCATGAAGGTTGGGAATTCTTTGTAAAGAAATACTTTATTGGTTTATTTTGGGAATTGACAAAGGACTCGTTTTCACCTGATCTCTTCCTAAATTTCCTTTTTATATATGTAGGGTTTTTGGAGATTTCTTCTGCAGAAGAATCTTTCTAAATGTTGGCTGGAAAGAGTTTGTTATGCTGTTTTTGGATTGGGTGATTCTGGCTACCAAAAATATAATGTAAGCAACTTTTAGGTTTTGGACTGCTTTTAGTAATTTCTTACAATTTTTCTCTACTATTACTAGAGGTGGAAAATTGGTTGGGTTAATTGGGCTTAGGTTGTTTCAAGTATTGTGTCCTGTTAGGTCACTTGGGATTGCAGTCATGTGTGGGTTAGCAAAACTGAGTTGTAGTATAGATGAGAAAGGATTTCGATCTAATTTTGGTTGAATTGTGAGTTTCAAGTTAATCGAGTCACTTTGGCATTCCCCCCTAAAGTTAGTATATAATTTATGAATTTTTGGCATTTTTCTTAATTAATGTAAATCAGTTGAAATCTGGATTGAGTAGTGTCAAACCCGAATGGTTCACCTTTGGTTTGGGTTTAAACAGTTCAGCTGGTCATCAAATTTGTGGAACATTCAAGTTTGGGTCATTTTGGGTTTCAGGTTCGTTGGATTCAGATTGCGATACCAGTTTGAGGCAGAATTTGACACCTCTAACTATTGCTATTCTATGGTCATTGACATGCAAATTAGAGAGGTCAATGTTGAATTTTGGTGGTTGTAAATTGTCAAAACATGTTTTAGGAATACCATGTTTTTTAAGTCCTGAGTCTGCAAACACATAGCGATGTATGTACTTTCTGTTTTAGGTCCCTTGTTTGCAGATATGATGTAGATATCAATTGTTGAATATACTGTCTTACAAAAGCTAGCTGCACTTGTCCTAACTGTTTCGTGCTTATGGTATCTAACATAAAAAAATGGGCAAAAATTTCTCCTTGAATCCTTTGTTTGACATAATTTCAAAGAAAATATTACATTGTTGAGGAGAATGTGCCATGGGAGTTAATATCATGGTACAGATTCCAAAATGTCATTCTTAAAGATTGAATGCAGAGGAATCAGTCCTTTACTCTTGACCTAATCTTTAAAATGTATGCAAAGTACATTCCTCAAGTTCCAAGTAGCATTAATTTCACCATGAGTTTTACATAAACTGTCTCCTGAACACAATTTTGGCTCATATATTCAACCTGATTGTCATTCCTTTTCATTGTTTCTAAACCTCATGGCAGTATGTATATTATTTTATTGGATACTTCAATTATCTTAAATAAAGACTTCATCTTTCTTTATGGTTCTTATGATTTTATATCTTCCATTATTCTTTATGGTTTATATTGTCCCAATTGAAAGCCTTTTTGATAATCCTGTCTCAAAGTAGATCTTCAGTCGAATATTGGAAACAATGTATTCTCAAAATCATTTGACTGTAGCATGCATGATTGTTATTTAATAGTTAATATTGAAATAATAAGTACTCTTTTCCTTTTGTTTTAATTTGTGACGAATCTACTTTTCATGCTGTGATGGTGGCAGTTTTTGGCAAAGAAGCTTGACAGAAGACTATCAGATCTTGGAGCAACAGCTATTATTGAAAGAGGTTTGGGAGACGATCAGCACCCTTCAGGGTATATTCGAAATACAATTCAATAAATTATGAAAAAAATAACTTGGCTTTAGCTGAAAAATAATGTGTCTTTGAGTTTGAGGTACATCAAGTTATCAAAAACATTGGTTGTTCACTCTAGGTATGAAGGTGCATTGGATCCTTGGATGTCATCATTGTGGCATACATTGTACAAAATCAATCCAAAATTCTTCCCAAATGGTCCAGATTTTATGCCTCCAGAATCAAAATTGATTGATCTGCCAAAAGTCCAAATAACATATCATGAAACCGAGAAGGTGCAACTATATACTGCTGCAGGTAACTTAACTGCTTAGGATATGGTTCCCTTGGCCATTTTAGACATGTTTTTTTTAGTGTTTTTAACATTGACAGCCTGGATTTTGTCATCATGGCATATTGTTACTCAAATGCAAACGCTTGTAGAATTGGGCTTATATGCTTTTGAAATGGCGATTAACGTAAATTTTGGAAGGAACCTAGAGATATAAAGTGGCACATTACTTTGGAGGGCTGCAACTGATCCAAGCAGGCTAAGTTTAGGCTTATTAAATCTTGCTTGGTTCAGCCCATTTATGAAACAAACTTTGGTTTAAGTTTAGGCTTATTAAATCTTGCTTGCTTGGCTCATTTATTATATGAGCTAGGCTGAGCACAACCTTGTTTATATTCTTACTCATTTGAATGACCCAAATTGAGCCAAAGTTTTTGCAGATAGACTTGAGCCAGAAATAATTTTTACAGCTTGATCTTGCCATCTTTGGAATTGTTGGTTTCTCATGCATGGAAAATCCAGGAACCCCAGATTTATTTGCTGGATGGGTTTGATGTGTTCCTGTGGTTCTTCTTCTACTTCTTTATTCTTTTGGCTCATAATCCATTATTTTTATATGGTGTAATTGATGGCAGATAATAGAGATGTTAATGAGTAAACATTTGATAATTCATCCAAATACTGATAAATTAATTTTGGCTAAATAAGCATTATAATCAATTCCAATCATTATGCATGAAACTGTTCCATAATTCAGTTTGATGCGGAGCAAGTTTCCTTATGAACTCAGTTCAACTGTAGTCTGATCCAGTAGGAATTGTATCAATAGATCTTTCTAGATCAACCAGTTCATGGCTTTAGTTTCAATAAGGTCTACTCACTGATGATGCTATATCATTCTCAACTCAGCTATCTCATTATATGCTACATTATTATGTTTCTTGTCTTTGTTACCTTATATCGGAATCTTTGTAATTCTTGTCATTGTTTCCATAAGGTCTTCCATTTTTTTCTGGTGGTCTCAGGTTTAAAACATATACAGATGCAAATTGAGAATGCACGCTCAATGTCACCTGGAAAGTTTTCTTATGACAAGAATAAGCCTGATTGCGTTCTTAAAATGGTAATAATTCCATGCTTGCTTATGGCATATCCTAAGGGTTCATCTCATATGAATTCTGAAATGGAAATCATCCAACTTTCAGTTAATTTTTATTCCAATGACTTGCAATATTGTGTTCACTTGATTTTCGTACTTAATAAGGATTGGGAAATTCATGGATAGATGTTAAAACTCATTTGAAATACAAATTAATATAGTCCCATTGGACGGTGCAAATGCTCATATATATTGAAATGATTGATCACATAACTTTTCTTTAGGAAAACGTTAAGCGATTTTCCAACTCTAAGGCATGAGGTAACTTAATTGGAATTTTTGTCATAACTATTCTGGAACAGGCTTTATGACAATATTTCATTATCTTTGGCAATTTTAATTTGACATCTTGCTGGTCTAATTTCATTAATTTGGTCATATACTTTAATTATTACAACTATATTTTTAAATTTCTCTCTGAAATTACCATTAATATGGACCTCCAAAGGATGAGCTAATTAAGCATGAGCTTTGCTATTAGGAGCATAATGGTCATCAAATCAAATGGACTGCTATCACATACAATTTCCATTAAAACCATTTATGCTCCTGGATGTGTAGGTCATGCTACAACAGCTTTGTCAATACATTCTAGGCCTCATAACTCCTGATTAATATGCATGTTAACAAATTAATGATAATTTTAAACATAAGTTATTGGCGAATATAATTGTACTCATTAAAGTTTACAATCTTAATTGAGAAAACTAAGTGTATTGAGTTTAACTGTAGAAATGTCAAGGTTTACTATTTCATTTTGCAGTAGACCAAGCAGATACTGCTTGATATGGAAAACTTATATATAGGTGCATTTTCTGGACTTTCTTGTTCTCTTCTCATTCCAACTGTACACTTGTTCTCCTGTATGCTTGAATCATTTGAATTTTCTCGTATAGGTGAAGAATCAATCGTTGACTAGAGTGGACAGGGGAAAAGATGTCCGCCATTTTGAATTCGAATTTGTTTCATCTGTAAGTTGTTTGTTTCATCTGTAAGTCGTTCTTGTTTTTTTTACCGCTTTATGTTCCATGAGTTAAAGTTGGTTCTCTATTCTTAAGATGTTCTACTTTCTGCACAGGCAATTGAATATGAAGTTGGTGATGTTGTTGAAATTCTCCCTGGTCAAGATCCTACTGCAGTGGATGCTTTTATACAGCGTTGCAATTTGGACCCTGAATCAGTCATCAGTGTATGCCTTTCTCATGTATTAGTTGATTGAGGGCTGATCCTATTCTCCCTTGCAGTGCACATGTAGTATAGTAGTAGTGCTGTTGCCTTGGCAGTGGTTTTCTGCCTATTATTTCTGTATACAAGGCTTTTCACTGATTGTTGATGATTGTGGTCCATGTGAAGGTGAATCTGGTCATAATGGTTTACTGAGTGGACATGTCATAAATATTGGTTTGCTAATTGGAGATCTCATAAATTTGTAGCTCCCATAGTGGTTGCATTCTTAATTTCCCTGAAGTTTTCTAAAGAAAAAATGCTGAGAAATTTATAGAAGGCCTTTAGTGAACATGTTAAATGGATCTACTTAATTCTTCATCGAGTATAAAGCTATTTGGGAGGAAGCTGATTTTAACATTGTTTGCCAACTAGTCAGAGCTGGAAAACCAGATTAGCTTATTGGGCTTGCAAAACTTGAAACATGTTCAAGTAAAAACTTGTTGGGTGACTGCTAGTGCACTACTATTTTGAGAAGACAAGTATAGTTATCATTATCGGTATCATCTGCATTTTCACTGATATTGATTTTTTCCTTCTTGTGTAACTGAACATGGTAATATCTGAAGTTCAAATTAGAGAAACTATTGACTTTCAGCACTTGTTTTGGAGTGAACATGCATGCTTGTGAATGCAAACTTTTCCTTCTTTTGATCTATGATGTCTGGTTACTACATTAGCTGGTTATTGGAACTTCTATAATATTTGTATGATGCAAGTGAATTGCATTTTAACTTTTTCCTTTTTATCCCAATGATGGAGACAGGTGCACCCTCGAGTGATAGAAAATGCTCAAGATAATGTCCTTAATGTCCCTATCAAGCTAAAAACGTTTGTAGAATTGACAATGGATATTGCATCAGCTTCTCCTCGACGCTATTTCTTTGAGGCAAGAATCCTGTATGTGTTATATTCTTTTATATTAACTTTCTTAAGCAACAAGTATCAAGGACACTTTACTGATACCCTATTATCTTGCTGTCTTTGTCTTACTAGTTTTATTTTGTGTAGTTTTTACATTTGAATTTGAGGGTTGTTGCTATTTGTCAAGTATTTGATAAATTAAATCCTGCTTTGCGCTAGCTAGATTTTGGTGGTTGGACTTTTCCTGTGCCATTGTCTTCCATATTGATGATGTTATTATATTTTCAGGTTATGAGCTTTTTTGCAACAGCTCTACACGAAAAGGAGAAACTTCAATATTTTGCTTCCCCAGAAGGAAGAGATGATCTGTACCAATACAACCAGAAGGAGCGAAGGACTGTTTTGGAGGTGAATTCAACTACAAAATTGGTGCATTTTGTCATGTCATGTATTGCTTTTTCAGTATATTAGTATGTGCCTTTGATGTTCAATCCCTGTACACATCAATTCATTTTCCGATAATTCTGTCAGGTTTGCTGAAATAAAGCCTGTAATGTGGTCTTAACGTCTACTTATTTGGAACTATTTGTTTTCTTAGGGAAGCATTTTAACTAGTTTATTAATATTCTAGCTGCGTGATTTGGTCAATCCAATGAGTCTTCAAGTCTTGCATCCGAGAATTGATGTTTGTATTAATGATACAGGTATTAGAGGATTTCCCTTCTGTGCAAATGCCTTTTGAGTGGTTGGTGCAGTTGGTTCCTCCATTGAAAACAAGGGCTTTCTCCATTTCTTCTTCCCCTTCAGCCCATCCCAATCAAGTTCACTTGACAGTGAATGTGGTATCGTGGACTACACCTTTTAAGAGGAAAAAGACCGGTCTCTGCTCCGCATGGCTTGCCAAAATAGATCCTCAACAAAGTACAGGTCTACACTTTGCCCTTGAAACTTTGAAGTCTATTATTATATAGCAAATGTGTTTTACCTCTGAAGTATATCTGTTGTCAGATTTATATATTCCAGCATGGTTTCACAAAGGTTGTCTTCCTCCTCCACCGCCATCACTTCCCCTTATTCTTGTTGGGCCTGGGACCGGATGTGCCCCTTTTCGTGGATTTGTGGAGGAAAGGTCCATACAAGATGTGTCTGGTGAAGCTGCTCCAATTATCTTCTTCTTTGGTTGCAGAAATGAGGATAACGACTTCTTATATAGAAATTTTTGGTTGTGGCACGCACGAGATGGTGGATTGCTTTCGGAAGAAAGGGTTGGAGGTTTTTATGTTGCATTTTCAAGAGACCAGCCCCAAAAGGTTTATGTGCAGCATAAAATTCGAGAACATAGTCAGAAGGTATGGAATTTGGTGTTAGAGGGGGCTTCTATTTATGTTGCAGGATCATCAACCAAAATGCCTTCAGATGTAATGTCAGCCTTGGAGGAAATTATCGCGGACGAGGCTGGGGTTTCCAGGGAAACAGCGGCACTGCAACTTAGAAGGCTAGAGAAGGATGGTAGATACCATGTTGAAGCATGGTCTTGAGTATATTGAAGTACTAGAGCATTTGTAACTTCAAAATAGTGCAATCAATTTATACCATTTATTTTACACACCGGAGATTGTTCGAAATCATCAACCAGTATGACTGATTGAACTGATGGTGCCTTCATTTAGGGATCTTTAGATTCAACTTTCAACAGCAGATTGCATTGTAGGATTTTATCCTATTCTCTGGGCTCCAGCATTGATTTTTTCATGGAAAATGAAAAAAATAATGATAATAATTTTTTTAATTATTTTTTGAGTTGTAGGAGTCGGACTGAAATTTCAAAATAAAAACCATTCATGTAAGGATGTTGCTAGAAGCACGAATAATTAATTTTTGATCTAAGTACTTCTATGAAATTTGTGTGAACATAAGGAATTACAGTAAAACACATTGTGGTTTCGCACTTGTTTTAAATGGAGGTTGTGATTTATTTAGTGATTACTCGTAAGATATTTTAGTGCCAAAGCTACAGAAAATTTAACAGTGGAAAATACATTTTAATGTTTATTTATCATTTTTGAGTGCTATCTTTTTTGAGTGCCAACTCTCTTTTGCCTGCATCCAAGCCAACGTCTAACAGTAAAGGTCATTTGCTAATTAATTGAAGAGGGCAACTACTGTTCAATGGGGGTTTCCATTAATCAACGACTGTTTGATAATCAGTTTTTTCTTTTTATACCAAGACGGAGTTTAAGAGCTGCAAAATCCAGAGATTCTCACACTGTGCTCAAAGCTAACACAACTTAGAGCAAGCTCCTCATCAATTCGCCAAACGGACCTCTCTGTCCTGGGGCTGGTAGCCTATTGGACGCTGCTCACTTCTGACTTGCTGAGCTAGTTTTGTTGAACTGTCTGGGTATGCAGATCATGACGGATCGTTGAAGGTCTGATCTTCATTGCCAAATGCAGAAGATGAAGATTTGAAGAAGAGAATAAGAGCCTTAGAAGGCTTTGTTTAAGAAACTGATATTTTATTTATGGTTTTTCAACCTGATCACAAACTAAGGCTCAAAGCTCCTTATACAGGCAATGAGCAACAGACAAACACTAGACAAGCTTATCCACAGACTGATAAGGATATAAAAAGCAATCAATAATATTACAACACATATAGGATAAGATATCTGATCTTATCCTTACAGCTAAGCACTTTAACAGAGTGCTTTCTTACATCATTGCTTACATGAGAAAACACTAATTATACAAACTTTATTATGTCATGGATGACATCAGAAACCACTTGTCTAAATAATAGAAATAAAGATAAACCCAGGACAGATGGAGGGGTCACAATGGTTCCACTTAAAACCCATCTCCTTAGACAGTCTATCTGTACATCCATTATGATAGTGAGTGGAAGATGATATCATGCTTACACAAGACTTACATACTTACAACTCATATTTTCTTTTACTAAGTCGGGGACTTCTCCAGTCAGATGTAGTGGATTCAGAAGACTGGGCTGGACCAGAGGGCTTGGGCTGTGGATGCATAGGTGGATAATGGGCTGGACCTGTGCTGGATTGACCTTCTAAGCCCATTGAGGGTTGTGCAGGAGTCTGGAAGATATGCTTGTATTCTTCAGTGAAAGCATCATATTTGTCATGTAAAGCCTGTGCTGTGGATACAAAAGTGTTAGTAGATTGAAGCAGTTCATCCATGGTGTATTGAGCTTCTTTCATGACATAAGGAGGTCCTTCAGGTTCTTGAGAGTCCGGAAACAGAGAATCATTTATACGGGACAAGGACAGTGCTGTATCTGTCTTGGTAGCTGTATCTGTATCAGTATCCATAGGAGTATCTGGGAGATCTATTTTAGAGAAATGAAGATCTGGGCCTGATGATGACGATGTAGCCATGAAATTATGAGACTGAGGTGTAAACCTTTTAGCATGCCAATGGTCTGTGTATAACAACTCAGGTGGAGGAGGAAGATGACCAGGTTTTGGATTGAAGAAATGAATACAGTTATTTCTAATGGCAATAGCTTGAAGGAGAGCCTTTTGAATGGATGGAGAACTTTGAGGTACAGGACAGGGAAGGACACGCCATAGATAAGCAGTACTTTTTACAGTTGGAGGGTGGATATGATAGGGATGGTGATAGCTGATGAGAAAGAATTCAAACTTCTTTATTCCGTATTTCACAGCAAGTATCTCTTTATAGGTGGAGTGGTAATGTGACTCAGCATTGGTGAAGTGACCGGATGCATATCCACATAGGTGTTCAGCACCATCTTTATCTTCAAGGAGGATGGCCCCCCATGAGTGGTCTGAGGCATCAGTCTGGAGGATGAGTTGTCCTATTGATGGGATAGTCAGTGGTGGAGGAGACTTGGCTATCTTTTTTAAATGGATGACAACTGTGGTCTGTTCTTCTGTCCATGGTGGAGCATTCTTTTTCAGCATTTTGGACAGGTGACAGGTGTATTTGGCCAGATGTGGGATGGCATCTTTGACATAATTGAGAATCCCAAGGAACTGTTGGATTTGTTTGATTGTGAGATCCTTATCAGGAAATCTATCCAACTCAGCAGTGAGATGTGGACCATAGGTATATTGTCCATCTTTGAAGTTCATTCCAAGGAAATCAATTTGGGTTTGGCCAATAAGGCTTTTCTTTTCAGATAGCATAATTCCATAGGCCTGGACTATATTAGCAAACTGTTGAAGAAGTATATGATGGGAGTCAGCATCTTCAGAGAATAGAAGGACATCATTAATATAGATTAGGGCTGAATGGAGAATAGGCTCAAATATCTGGATCATAGCCTTTTGGAAAATTGAAGGGGTTGTCTTAAGCCCAAATGGCATGACAGTCCATTGATATTGGGCATTAGGGATACAAAAGCCTGTTTTGTATCTATTAGATGGAGAAATACCCAATTGCCAAAATACAGCCTTTAGGTCAAACTTGGAATAGTACTGTGCCTTCTGGATATGGACTTTGAGAGTAGAAATCCGTGGAAGAGGAAACTTATTGTCTTGAAGAAAATAATTAAGAGGCTTATAATCAATTACCAGTCTCTTTTTGCCTCTAAGTTTCTCGGATCTCTTTTCAACATAAAAAGCTTGGCAAGCCCAAGGAGAAGTTGTGGGTTCAATAAGGCCTTGTTGAAGAAGGGCCTTACATTCAGATTGGGCCAGGGGAAAATCACTGGGAGACATACCCGGATGTGTAGCTTTAGTGGGGTTAATGTCTTCATTGAGTTTAAAGGTAAAGTGATGAAGACCTGTGGATTTTTCCATAAGGGTGAAGGATGAGCAAACTGTAAATGAGATTCAGAAAAGAATGGTGCAAGAAGTTTTTGATAAGTGGAGAAGCAAGGGGAAATGGTGGATACAGTAAAGTTATTTGATACAGATGTGTATGGCTGAAACTGTCTTTTATATTTTATACCAGCTGGAAGAATCTGTAGCTTTTGGGCCGCATAGTAAATGTCAAAACCAATAAGGAGATCTTTACCAGGAAGGTCGGATCCAATAATCTTGGTCTAAAAGATGAAGTTTGGAAAGAATTGGATACCAATTTTATGTTTAGAGACCAAAGTGGTTTTGAAATATTTTTTATTAGCAGCTTTGAAATACTGAGTATGGGCTTGCCATTGATCAGCATGGAGGATTGCAGGGTTCATCATACTCTTTTGGGCTCCAGTATCATAAAAGGATATGACATCAATGGGCTTGGCCCATTTATATGAGAGAATGGAGACTCTGGTATAAGGTATAGGTGGCAACTTTTCATTGGAAAGTTCTTCATGCAATGGGGTAATGTAATTTTGGATTAAGGGAAGATGAGATTCCATAGAAAGCATAGGAATTGCTTCATCAGAGGAGGAATCATAATCTGATGCTGAGCTGTCAGAATCTGATTGGTCATTATCTTCCTATTCAATGGCAAACAAGCTTTCTTGAGTAGCTTCATCTTATTCAGATAGCAAAGATTCCAGATCATCTTCAAAGGAAGGAGAGAGATGGAGGCTTAATGCAGCCTGTTGAATCATCTTTGAAGCTTTTTGGAGATTTTGTGGACAGTTACGAGCAAAATGGCCTTTCTTTTTGCAAATGTAACATTTATCTGATTTGAAGCTTCTGTTCTTCTTCTTCTTAAAGTACCTGTACTTTGTAGAAGGAGACTTATACTTCTTGGATCATTTCTTCTTATAAAGAAACTTCTGGAAATGTTTGTCTTTCTTCTTTTTGCTGGGACAAGTACAATCAGAATGCTTGCATTTGATCTGCAAATGTTTTGTACTGCAGGTCTTGCCAAGATTGAGATCACTCTGAGTGAATTGCTTAAAAAGATCCTTTTGATCACAGAGTTGTTGAATGCTGGTAAGAGCAAATTGCCATAGTTCTCCAAGAGTAATGGCAGTGACAGGTCTGTTGCCTTCTGCAATTTTTTTGTGGATGAAAGGATGAATCTCTTTAGGAAGAGAGGAGATAAAAGTATATTTCTTTGTATCATATCCTTCACTGGTTCCAATGAGATAATAAAGCTGTGACATTGCAGCATAATGTTTTTCCAGATCAGACATCTTCAAGGAATAGCATTTTCTGTCAAAATACTCCCGTTTCTTTCTGCGAAGAATAAGACTGGGATCTCCAAGAAACTGGGTATAGATAAGAGAAACAACTTGATAAGCATATTCACAGTTAGTGAAAGAGGTACAGATATAAACAGATTGATTTTGAAACCAATCTCTAAGACTGCCTGTGAATCTTATAGTCAACTCTGCCAAAGCTTTGCTGAGTGTCATACCGGGGAGAAGCATCTGTGCATCAACCTATGCTACAAAAGAGGAGAACCGTTCATGCCACTGGGATGGTGGAATATCATCCAAAGTAAACCAAGGACCATTGGATGGTCTTGTTGGAGCAGTTGTAGGAATGTGAGGATTGGGTTCATAATTCATTTCTAACTGTGCTTCTTCTACAATTGGGTCTACTAGAGGTGTCTAGCCTTAATTCATCAAGATTTGAGATATATCTGCAAAATGGTTAGTAGACATAGAAGAAGATTCATATGAAGTATCATCACCAATGAATTGTTAATCCATAGGTTCTTTTCCTTTAGAACTTAGTGGTGGTTGAGAAGATGAAGCAGTAGGTTTTGATTTTTGTTCAAAAGCTCTATAAGATTCAACAAAAGAACTGAATAGAAACTTTTATGTAG
>CAOJBK010677629.1:0-14314 GCA_948294925.1 Codiaeum variegatum | reverse complement strand
CCCCCCCCCCCCCAACTCTTGGCACGACAGTAGCAAATAATGTGGATGGCCCTGCAGCTCAGGCGTTTGATGTTCAACAAGCACCGCAGGGCATCGTAAATCTCCAATCAGGGCTAGCCCCTGACTTTAACAATCATGTGGTTATGAGGGGTATGTATGGTAATTATATGAAATTACAAAAGGAAGTGGAAGCTTTCAAAAGGCAGGTGCAACATCTCTCACAAGCACAAAGTGCAAGGGCAGATAGATCTAATAGGGGCAACAATGATCAAATTTCTCCAAGGTGACAGTTAATGAACTCCCGGGTGAGAAACCAAGTGGAGGATGCGGCAGAGAATGTGCTGGGAAGAGTGGCACCAGGAGCAGACATAGCTGGTATGTTGAAAGGGATATTGGTAGATATGGGGATCAAAGGTGTTGGGATGGACCTAGATCTACCTCAAGAATCGCCCCTAGTGGACGAGATCCTAATGAAGAGCTACCCCTAGGCTTTGAAAAGCCTCAGAGATTAGATAACTATTATGGGAAAACATGCCCATGGGCATACGTTAACAAATTCAGAACATAGATTCACTCACAGACGTATCAGGACCATGTCCTATGTCATCTATTCCTGATAACCCTACCTGGGTTAGCATCTGAATGGTACAATAAGCTACCTGTAAAGTCTATCTCTTCTTTCAAATAGTTATCAGACCTCTTCCAGACTCGGTTTATGCCATTAATGTCAAAATACAAGCACTCAATTGACTTGTTGACGATAAGGCAAAGGCCTAAGGATACTCTAAGGCAGTACTTGGAGAGGTTTAACCAGATGGTAGGGGAAGTGTTAGATTTTCAGTTTGACACAATATATTTAGCTATCTTAAATGGGACAACCAATGAGCTGTTACAAAAGAAGCTCTTTGTGGTCCAACCTACTAACTAGACCCAGGTCATGGCTTTAGTTGAGGGCCAGATAAAAATTGAAGATGGCCTTAAGAGATTGGCTGCTAGGGTTTAGGCACTTGCCACCCAAGCATCAGACAGAGTAGAGGAAAGTGGTAGTAGCAGCGGATCCAAGAGGTAGGAGAGGAACCGACGATTTGGGTCTGATCGACAGAGTTCATACACTCCTCTTGCTTCCTCCAGGAAAGATGTCCTGGTGTTAATGAAGAAAAGTGGGGAAGATGTGAAGAGGCCCCTAAAGATGAGTGATTCCACTAGAACAAAGAGGGACCCGAGCAGGTATTGTGAATTCCATCAGGATAAGGGGCACAATACAGAAGAATGTAGACACTTGAAGGATGAAATCGAAAGGCTAATACAAAAGGGGGTACTAGGAATTTTAAGGCACATTAGGGGGGTCAGCTTCAAGACCATGGACGGAAGGAGACTCAACAAGATGATAGATAAGGGGACTGTGGAAAAGGAGAAGATCATCCTTAAAAAGGAGATCAGCAAGTGGCAGGTGACATCTTTGTAATAATGAGGGGAAGCTCATTAGGTGACAGCTCAACCCAGAGGAAGAGGGAAATAAGAGATTTGTGGGACATACTACAAAAGAGGGACCCTCAACCCCAACAATATGCATGCCCGTCGACCCTTTACTCAATAACATTCAGTTTTGAAGATGGCGAACATGTAGTCATCCCTCACAATGATGCTTTGGTCATACAGGTGTTTGTCAACAATTTCTGAATAAGAAGAATCATGGTTGATGACATGATAACTCTAGAATGTTTCAAGAAGATGAACTTGCAAGAGATATACCTTAATCCTATAGCTACCCCTTTAGTTGGGATTGGTAATTTCCTGGTACAACTGGAGGGGTCAATTCATCTAGATGTAGAGTTAGGAGATGATGATATAACAAGGGAGGCAAATGTAGAGTTCATGGTGGCAGATATTGTTTTCCCATATAATATCTTGTTAGGACAACCCTATTGTATGCAATCGGGGCCATACCTAGCACTTATCATCTTACTTTGTAAATCCCCACCATTAGAGGGGTGGCTATGGTGAAGAGATGTCAAGAGACTGCAAGGCAAACATACTTCAACGCCCCTAAAAGGGGTCTTTCAAGTAGCTTATCTAGATATAGAGAACCCCATGAGCCCAAAGTTCTTAAAGCCAAAGGGAGAAGTTGAGAAGGTGAAACTGCCCCAAGGCATGGTCCAAGTAGGAGGAGAGATCAATGAGCAAGTAAGCAGCTGGTGGTTAGTACATTTCAGAAAAACCCCAAGGCATTCGCATGGTGTGCAGACGGCCTGTTTGGGGTGGATCCAAGGGTAATTCAATATTGCCTCCACATTGATAGTTTTATCAAACCCATTACTCAGAGGAAGAGAAAGCATTCGCTAGAAAAACAAGTAGCCATAGCTGAGGAGGTGGAAAAATTGTTAATGGTAGGGGTCATCTGAGAGGTTAACTACCCTGAATGGTTGGCCAATGTTGTGCTAGTAAAGAATCCTAATGGCTCATACCGTATGTGCGTGGACTTCACATACCTGAACAAGGCATGTCCAAAGGACCCATACCCCATGCCAAGCATAGACTAGCTAGTAGACTCCATAGTGGGACATGAGCTGTATACCTTTTTGGATGCTAGGTCGGGGTACCATCAGATACGCATGCACCCTGAGGATGAGGAGAAGACCTATTTTGTCATCGATTTGGGAATTATTGCTATAAGAGAATGCCTTTTAGGCTGAAGAATGGAGGGGCGACCTACCAGATGATGGTTAATGCCATGTTTAAAGAAAAGATAGGAAAATTGTTGAGGTGTATGTAGATGATATGATAGTAAAAAAGAAGACGACAGAGGGTTATCCTGACGACCTGTACGCAATCTTGACAACACTGCAAAGGTACAACTTAAGATTTAACCCTGAAAAATGTGTATTTGGGGTGCTTGCTGGAAAATTCTTGGGCTATATGGTATCGCAAAGGGGTATAGAAGCTAATCCAGAGCAGATAAAGGCCATAATGGAAATGAAGCCACCCCAGAATGTGAAGGAATTCCAAAGGTTGAATGGGAGGATAAAAGCTTTAGTGAGGTTCATCTCTTGCTCAGCTAGAAGGTGTCAACACTTTTTCAAGGCTTTGAAGAGCCTCAAGTAGTTTCAATGGACAGAGGAATACTAGCAGTCCTTCAAAAGCCTTAAACAATTCTTGAACTCCCCACCTTTATTGAGTAGACCTATACCGGGAGATGACCTCTACCTATACTTATCCAAAGTAGAGGATGCAGTAGCAGCAGTACTAGTAAGGGAAGAGGCAGGGGAGCAGTTCCCTATATACTACATGAGTAAATTTCTACATGATTCCGAGTTGAGGTACCCCAGATTGGAGAAGCATGCCTTGGCCTTATACATGGCCACTTAGAAGCTAAGGCATTATTTCAAGGCACACACTGTAGTTGTTCGAATAAATCTCCCCCCTAAGGAAGATCCTACAGAAGCCAAAAACATTTGGCAGGGTAGCAGAATGGGCGGTGAAGATAGGTTCACTAGGTGTGACTTACTAGCCTAGAAAGGCACTAAAGGCGCAGGCATTGACATATTTTATAGCTGAACTCACCCCTTCTGAAGGAGAGGGTATCGCCCCACTTGAACATTGAGGGGGCTCAGGGGTCAATATAGTGATCAAGGGTCCCCACAAGGTCATCATTAGGTATGTGGTGAGACTTGAATTTGTAAATTCCAATAATAAGGCAGAATATGAGGCCTTGATTAATAGCATGAAGCTCGCCAAAGAAATAGGGGTCAAACACATGACCATATACAGCGACTCACAGCTGGCAGTGAATCAGGTTCAGGGGAAATTTAAGGTGAGAGTGAAAGATCTTGCCCCATATGTGGAAATGGTAAAACAATTACAGCAGGAGGGGTGGGAAATTATCCAAGCTCCTAGGGACCAAACCAAAGAAGTTTATGGTATAGCTAAGGCGACTGCCAGGGGAGAGTGGAGGACTTGAAAAATATCCATCTAGCCATACAGAGGGCTCCCTTTACAACACGAGAGCTGGTATGCCCAATGCAATGGCAAGGCACCTAGATGGACCTAATGGTGAGATGGCTATCAGAGGGGCACGTCCTAGAAGATAAGAAAGAAGCACATAGGGTTGTGCAACGATCCAAAGATTATAGTTGGTATTCGGGCGACCTATATAGGTGGTCAAAGATTCACCTATAGACCCATTGTATAGGCAAGGAAGAGGGTGAGTATGTGCTGCAAGAGCTACATGAAGGGATATGTGGAGCACATGAAGCAAGTGCCACCCTGGAAAAGAGGGTCCTCCTTCAGGGGTATTACTGGCCCACTATCAAGGTAGATGCAGAGTGTCTAGTTTAGAGTTTCAAGAAATGCCAAGAGCATGCCAACATTCAGTGAACCCCAACAATAACCTTTCCCCAGTCTGTGAGACAGAATAAGTTTCTCATTGTAACAATTGAACATTTTTCCAAGTGGCAAGAGGCTAAACCAGTAAGTACTATCACTTAGCATAGGATCACATATTTTGTGTGGAAGAACATAGTAACAAGATACGGGATCCCAACGGTCATCATCACTGATAACGGGAAGCTGTTCTACTCAAAGCACTTTAAGTCATTTTGCAAGGGGTTAGGGATAGACCTCCGATTTTCATTAGTGGCTCATTCCTAGACTAATGGGCAGACAGAGGCCATAAATTGAACTATTTTATAAGGCTTGAAGAAGAGATTGGATGATAAGAAGGGAAATTGGGTAGACGAGCTTTGTGGAGTTTCAGAACGACCCTAAGAACCCCTACCGGAGAAACCCCATTCTTGTTAACCTATGGGATAGAGGCAGTCATCCATGTGGAGATAGGCCAACTATCGTTCAGAGTTGAGTTTGCTGAAGAGGTTGATTAGGATACAGAAAGAAGAACCGACCTAGACTTGGTTGAGGAACTAAGAGACCTGTCATATGCTAGGGTTGCAGCATATAGACAGAAAGTGGCCCAATACCATGACAAAAAAGTAAAATTCAAGGCGTTTAAGGAAGTCAATCTTGTTTTGAAAAAGGCAGAGCTGACAAGGGGAAATGCAGGGGTTGGAAAACTACAACCTAACTGGGAAGGCCCTTTTAAGGTCATCAAGGTGTTAGGGCTCGGATCATACCGCCTAGAGGATGCTAATAGCAAGCTCTCCCCCATGCGTGGAACGCAGAGCATTTGAAGTTATTTTATTCTTAGTTTAGCTTTTCATATTATTTTGTTACTTTACAAAGTTGATGTATTTCCTTTTCAATAATAAGTCCAAGTAAATGATGAGGGCACTAAGAACGTGCCAACCTAGTTGGGATGTCCGGGTGCGCCTACTGACCCTAGCATCATGAATAAAATAAAGTTTTTCTTGAATTTCCAAGTGTTATCCTAACGATCCAAAGATCGTCATATGCATAAATAATGACAACCAATTAACAAACTAACGATCTTAAGATCATCAAGATGAGATAATAATTCATAATAGATGACCCCTAAGGTCGATGATCGAAAGCAACAATAGCTTACAATAGACGACTCCCAAGGTCGCAAATCAAAGCACTAATAGACGACCCCAAGTGTCATTAATCAACAGAAGACCCCCTTAGGGTCGTTAATTAAAGCACATAAGGTGTCACAGGGGACCCTTAGGCCATCATAAGAAAGTAAGGAGGACCAAAACATCTTAAGGCTCTAAAGAATATGAACCCCTAAGGGGTTAACCTTGGCTTTAATAGGGCAAGGGGTAATACGACCCCTAACCTAAATAAAGGCTAAAAGGGCAGACAAAAACAAAATAAAATGTTATACAGTCGAAGGACTACCTCTCGAGAAGGGCCTTTAAAAAAAGAGATAATTCCACGCAAACTTCGTTATATTTATCAACATAAAGCTCCAAGGACAAACCCCTTGGATGGTCTCCAAAATAAAACCTAAGTGACAGGCCCTTTAGACGAATATAGATGGATAACCCTAGGACAGGACCCTAAAGGGTCGTTAGAGAAAAAAAAATAGCTTACAAGAGTTAAAAGTTTAGTTAGGGCCACCTTAAGTCTCGGGGAGAATGTCGCTCACAGCCAACACCTCAGTAGGATCAATTGAGGCTTGGTTAATGGGGGCTACGTTGTCTAGAGGGGCAAGGTCTGACTGCTCAGCTATAAAAGGGTCATCATCACTTAAATTCCCTTCATTTTCTATAGGAGTTTCAATCTTGAAAATATAGGGATCAGGTTGGATGACCGAAAGAGCCTCAACCTCAATCCCAAACTGGGTAACGACCAGGTTGACAATCTCCCGTTTGAATGCCATCAGCCAAAGAGCACATCTGGTGGTCATATTTTCCACCTCCTTTAATGAGGCCTATATCTGGAAATCTTTTCTAAGCCCCTCTGCAAGCTCTTACTAAGCCCCTCTGCTAGCTGAGCCTTGGAAAGTAATGCATCATCCCTTTCTTTGTGTAACTCCCTCAAATTGCCTTCTAGGGAGGTTATTGTGGCACGCCTACCCTCAAGGTCTTTTGCCAGCTCTTCCTTCTCTTTCCTCTAAGTTTCCCTCTCTTCCTTTAGGGCCCTGGTCTCTCTGCTCATAATTAAGGCCTCATAGAAGCCCAAGTCAGCAGCTTGAAAAGAAAAGCAAACATTTAAGTATATATATAATGGAGGAAAGATAAGTAAGAGGTGAAGGCTTACCTCAAAATAGTGGCTAAGCAAGAGGCCAAGCCTCTCCCTATGAGATATTTGCTCATATTGAGCCATGTCCCTTCGCAAACGTAAGGACTTAATCACATTGAAGCAGAGGTCGGGGTCATTCAGTGAGTGGGTAAGGCTTGGAGCAGCTTTATGTTTGAATGGATCCTTGTCCTTTGTCTTAGACCTAGAGGCACCTTTGAGGGCCTCAGAGGTCCCTTTAGGGTTTCCTTAATGACTCTTTATGATGACGCTTGGTTGCAGCCTCATTTATTAATGCTTTCATTTTCTCTAAGATGCCAGCCATACCTGCAGATATAGAGAAAAACATGTTAGTGCATAAATAAAGAACTTGAAGAAGCAGTTATAAGGATAGAAAAGAGTACCCCTAGGGTCATTCATGGGTTTTCCATCTATGCTAATAACCTCATGGTCATACCAATTATTCGTCAGGACCTGAACCTCAAACTACCCATGTAGCTCAATTAGGTGGGCAAGTTTCTTGAGATGCTTCTTGCCCTAATAACTTATAGAGGGAAGATTTTTGGTTTTGAGTAAGGGGACCTCTAAGTTCCAGGCCTGGGGGACCTGACGAAGGCTGGGATGGGAGATTATGAAGAAACAACTCTTTTAAGTAGATATAAGTGAAAAGGACAAGATAAAGCAAGAGCATTTGGTCTCAGCCTGAAGATGACTATGCTCTCCCTTTTTATTGGGGATTAGACGATAGATTCCCAGTACTTCCTTGATAGAGAGGGCAAAATCTTTAAAGGTTGTGAGCATCTAGAGCTCTCAAAAGACCCTCAAAGTGTTAGGGTGGACTTGGGTGATGTTTGCCCCATATATTTTCAAAAAATCCACATCTAGCTGGGATAGTGGGAATCTGAGCCTAGCGTTAAGGTGCTCTTGTTGAACTACATGCCCATTCCCTGTGGGTAGTTGATTAGCTCCCTGGTCAGGAATGGGTAGGGAAATGATAAAATTTGAGAGAATTCGATATTTTTCCCTAAACTCCTCTAGGTCATCCATAGTGATTGAACTATAAATTTTCCCCCAAAGGAATGGCCACGCTAGTAGACTTCTTTTTAGGTTGGGCTCGGGGAGCCTCTCAAGGAAACATATGGACACACTCCTCTCTGTGCGCCCTTAGGTGGGAGCTTCATGTGGAATCTACTGCATTGTCCAACTGGTCCGCGGGGATGGTGTTTAGGGGGGTGACATCTAAGGGAATGGTTGAAGTGGTCTTTGTACGCTTAAAAGGAGGCTCGTCTACAAGATGATAAGGGGGTGCTTGGTTAGGGCGAGAGCTGGAGGCCATAAGGGCCTTACCTTTGGGATTATGGACAAACTTGGGTTTGGCCTCAGAGGTCTTATTTGACGAAAGCTCTAGATCCGAGAATTATGGATCGAAGGGGGTTAGACGATTTTGGTTTTCGGAAGCAGAGCTCATTTTACTCTGGAATTAAAGGAAATTGAAAAAAGATAAGGGAAAGAGGGTCTCACCTTATATATAGGGGGATCAGCTCAAGGATACTTGCACAAGCAAAGAAGTGGTCCGATGGTAAGGGTCACTAGAAGAGAAGTTTCACAAATAAGTGAATTATGGCGTAGGTGACTCCCTATTTATAGGAAAGGAGAGGGGAATATGAAATGACCCCTTGGGAACAGAAACAGCCGCCACGTGTCACAATGAGAATAAACGAGGAGAAATTTCCCACCTCCTAGAAATTTGAAATAGTAGAGCACAAGGTACTGGAATTTAGAGCAAAGAGTCTCCATGGGTAAGTATGAAAATTGAACCTCAGTCTTTGACTAAGGACTTGTAGGGGGACATGTGATGACTCACCCTTGTCCAGGGTCCACCCCAAGCGACCACAGGGGTCGCCCATAAAGGTATAAGGTGTTGAGACTAAGCGTCTCAGTCAGTAGCCTTGACCCCATAACAAGGATATGACCGCCATCAAGATCCAGGTAGTATGGACGACCCGGACACCCCCCTTCCTTTATGAGCAGGGGTCGTCCTAAGGGCACAAGAGTCATCTTAAGCGGATAAGCTTTAGAGGACTCCTTGCTCCGAGTGTCACTCTAAGAGATTGGTGTTATATAGTCCTATTCCGAGATTTTAGGGATTGGAGTCTATTTTTGCAAAATTATAGGAGATAAGGCTTATCTACATGAGAAAGAGGGAGAACGTTGGCTATAAATACCTAATGCCTCCATTGGGTAAAAGGTTAATCACTCTTACTCTGCTCTCTTTCCATTCTATTATGTTCTCTATTAGCCTACTAACTTAGGCATCGAAGTGGCTGCCCTTAGGGGTCACCATGTGCCTTTTCTTGTATGTTGACAGGGTCTTACTTGGAGCTTGGAATGTGAGCCACAAGTCGTCTTAGGGGTCGTTCTGAACTTTAAGACAACAAGTGTTTTTTAGTTTTAGTTACTACTTGTTTTTTTTTTTTTAAATAATTTTATTCTGACTAAACTCTCCCTGCGGCATTACGCGAGTGCTCTTACTAGTATATAATGTTGTATATCATATTTGATTAAGTTTGACATATTTTTATATTAAAATAAATTAAATAATAATATATAAATTAAAGATGAAAAATTTAAATTATACTATATAGGATGCCTGTTAGATAAATGCAACAATTATTGCATGATCTACTATATTTTCAATTTGTGACTATACTAATATACTTTTTTGATCATTAAATACCAAAACAATATATTATATCTTTGTAAATTATTGTATAACTTATTTTTTCAGTCGAACATTAGATTAACATATTTATTACTTATAATAAATAAATTAAATCAATAATATATGATACTATTTAGTAAATTATAATACTTGTTAAACAATAATACTTCATTGTTTACTATATTCTTGATATATATTATTTATTTTATTTGGGTTTTTATTTTTTACAAATACTTTCATAAAAAAAAATATCAAAATGCCTCTCAAATTTAACTACAATACATGAAAATTTAGTTACTACATTAGGGATACTATTTATAATAATTCTTACGCTTTTATTGTATTGTATAAAGTAATTTTGAGAATTTTATGACAATAAATTAAAATATTTATGAGGTTGAATCTATTAAAGTATTAATTATTTATGATTAAAAAATAATTTTAAATATTTTTTAAACTTTAAATCGTTGCAATATATAAGACGCACAACAAATTTTTTTTGTTTCAATATATTAGGTGTCTTTCTAGGCCAAATTTAAAGATTAGTTTTCTACTTTCCCTTACTTGACTCCAAGATTTTCTCTCTCCAACGTGCTCTTTCATCCTCTTTTTTAAGGCAATTTTGAATCCTAAACTTTTCATCCCATTAATAGATTATTTATATTTTTTCAACTTTCCATTTTTCCATGTTTGCTAACAGTAGTAAATCAACCATTTGGCTGTCAAATGCAATTGCAATATTTTCAATTGAAGATTCAATGAAAAACATTGAACATCCAATGGAAGAAAAAAAAAATAAAAGATTCATTTGAAAATAGGGTTGAAGATCTAAGGGGGTATTGTTCAAGACTCCAGATATACCTAAATTTAAATGTATTTTTTTGAGCAATTTGTGATAAATATATACCAAATTATAGAGATTAATGCCAAGCTATTTTATTTATTTTAGTTATTTTTATTTTATTCAATTTTATATTTACTTTTAGTATTTTAGAGTTTTTATTAGTAATTTTAGATTAAATTAGAGAAAATTTATATTTGAAAATTGATTGATAAAATTTGGGATCATTGAGTTAAAGTTTGAAATTTTTTGGAAGTAAAAAGGAGTAGAAATAAAAAACTTTTAGAAATGCACAGGCATGCTGAAAATTTTGTATAAATTGTGCTAGAAGATTTGAAGCTTTCCAAATTGGCAAAAATATTATGCACAAGCATGCTGGAAATTTCGCACAAATTTTGCACAAGCTGTGCATAATTGTACATACGAAAATAACATGTTTTCCCTCATATATTCAACTTTAGAGGGGTATTTTGGACAATGAGAAATTTCTAGAAAAACCTAAGAGTAAGGATTAGAGGTAGCTTTTATCATCTTGATCAAAACACCGATTCTTGCCTTCACACTACCATCATTGAGATTTTTGGAAGATTGGGATTAGAAATTTCTCCACTCCAACTTTTTTGAGAGTTTTTATTCCTTAAACTTCAATCTTATTTTATGTAATTTATTTTATTCATTATTATGTTTAGACTATTTGTTAATTTGGGGTTTGATTTGGTTATTCTAAACATGGGTGGCTAAATCATTAATCTAGAATTTGGGATGTAATTGCTATACAATGGTTTATTGTTCTTGATTTATTTAAAGGATTTGAACTTTTCAATTGAATGCCATTAATTGATTTTATGCTTAAAGCTAGATTTATTTTATCACTAAATTCTAGATCTCAGCGTTTACTTCAAAATTACAGAGGTTGAAATTTAAATTTAAAACATAGAATCAATTAACTTAGGGTATGTAATACTTAGAGATAAGATTACTCCTAAGAGACATCACAACTAATTTCTAAATTGCTTAATGGGTTATTTCTATTGTCAGTATCGCAAGAGTAGTTATTAGGAGTAGATTGAATATGTAGATTACAAAATCAATAAACAATTGATTAGTTTTTGTTTTAAGATAGTTGAATAAAAAATCAATACACAATTGATTAAAACAATTACAAAAATTATTGCAGCAATTTATTATACACAACAATAGAAAATGAAAAATTACAACTGCTAAAACTAATTTTGAACAAATCAGAATAATCAATGGATGAATACAAATATTAGAATAAGAACAACAACAAATTGAAACAAATTCAATTTGTATAATCCTCCAAGGAAAATTTGCAAGAAGTTTGTTAGTAATCCAATTATAATAAACAAGAAAATAACAAACTGCATAATTGTTAGTTCAAATATAAACAGAATAATATAATGAATAAAATAAAATAAAATGTAAGGAAACTCGAGGTCTGCATAGACAGTTTCCTTAAAACAGATTCACCACCTCTATTTACTGAAAGTTTGAATGGTATCCATTTCCTAGGATACAATGAGTATCGAATTCCTTTACTTAGCAATATCGAGGAATTCCGGCAAACTTGGCAGCGTATGAATCCAAACCGAGAGAGTTTTGAGAGAAAACAAGTGTAGAAATATTTTATGTAAAATTTACATGTTGTTTTGTGTATTCAGTGTTCCAAATTGGAGGAAAGCCACCTATTTATAATCATGGAGGAATTTAGGAGTTTTAGAAATTAAATCACAATTTTAATTTCTGAAAACTCTCAAAACTGTCACATAATGACAGGAGTTACACACTTAACTCTAAAAATCAACTATGAAAACTAACAGAAATAGAGATCCGCAAGGCCTCAAAAGTGCGTCTGCACAGCCCATGCGATCACATATCCAGGCCGTGCTTTTTTCGCCACTTTAGTCCAAAGACTCGCATAGGTCTCCACATGGCCCGTGCAAAATTCATTTTTCCCTATGCAGTTCCGCAATTTCAGTCCAGAGACTAGCATGGGTCAAAACTAAATTCGCATGGCCCTGCATTGCCCCGTGCGATTTGCTCAGTCAGTCCAGTAACTGGCACGACCCATAACCAAAACCGCACGAACGTGTAATGCTCCATGTGAATCTCTATTTCTCAGCAACTTTGGTACATAGATCCGTACATGCCTAAGGCTTTATCCGCTCGGCCTAAGCCAAGCCCTGTGCCATTTTCTATTTCCAATTCAAACTAAAAGGAACAAAATTTTGGGCTTGTCTAGGCCCACGGTTTTTGGATCGACATTTGTGCATGCAGAACATGCGAGCATGATTTTTAGGCTTTGGGTGGTCAAGATTTGCAACCCCTACGCCCATAGGGAAAGCCTTTCCCCAAAGTCTTATTATCCACTATAAAATAGAAGCCTATATATAAACCAACAAATGGTTTAATCTTTTTCCAATGTGGGATTAAGTCCCATTCACCATTTCGGCAATATCAAGTGTGTAACTTTGTGAGACAGTTTCTCATTCACTGGACTACCATTTTGAGCATATAATATATCATTTCGAAGCCATCACGACATAGATTCTGAAACGTTTGAGACCTACAACTTTTACTAAGTGAGTCCCACTCAAAATGTGGTTCAAAATAAGCAAATAATCATGCTATTTTCCAACAATCCTCAACATGAATGAAAATTGGCAGCAAAACAAAATCGTTCAATTTTGGCACCAAAACATTTTGAATGGATTGAGTTCATCAAATCAAAACTTGTATAGGATAGGTAGGTTTTACCCTTTGAACATTCATTGTGAAATATATTTACTTTACTGGCTGATCAGTAGACATAATTTCTTTGAACTGTTCTACCTTTCGTGTAAACAATGATATATTACACACATGATTCTTTTCTAATGCTGGTTAGTTCTCATGGTTATGTTCATTTTAGCCCTGAGCATCTGCCTAGTTCTGCGAGAGTTTCTAAGAATTTTTCCCTAAATAATTCCCTTTGAAGTGACCCCACTTCTCTCTCACATAGGTGACTTCTTATGAATCATTAAAAGCATAACTCATCCTCGTCTTTACTACATCATTGTTTCATCATAGTAATGGATATGAGGATAATCCCCCACATTGATCTAACTACAAGTCTTATGAGTAGGATGTCCCTTTGAACCTAGATCTTAGGATCTCCAGTCAATTATGTTGGGTTTCCTTTGTAATAACCTTTCAACTAATGGGCATTA
Source organism: Codiaeum variegatum (assembly GCA_948294925.1). Classification (NCBI taxonomy): domain Eukaryota; kingdom Viridiplantae; phylum Streptophyta; class Magnoliopsida; order Malpighiales; family Euphorbiaceae; genus Codiaeum; species Codiaeum variegatum. Next base: position 864 of record CAOJBK010677629.1, on the reverse strand, counting down.
GTCTCATTCCCCTCGATGACTTCTCTACTAATTCTCTATTTAACCCTTTGGTCAATAGATCTGCTATGTTATCCTTTGACTTTACTTAATCAATGATAAATCCAGTAGAGATTAATTGTCCAATGGTATTATGTATACGAAAAATGTGTCTAGACTTACCATTATACATGTTGCTTTGTGCCCTTCTAATGGCTGATTGACTATCATAATGTATGCGAATTATTGGCACAGGCTTTGGCCATTTTGGAATACCCTTTAGGAAATTTTGAAGCCATTATGCTTCCTCCCCACATTTATCTAAGGCAATGAATTTTGATTCCATTGTAGACCGAGCAATTACTATTTTTTTTAAAGGATTTTCATTACACAGCTGCACCAGCTAGTGTAAACGCATAGCCACTAGTAGAATTTGAGTTTTTCATATTCGAGATCCAATTAGCATTATAAAATTCTTCTATTACTCATGGTTCTCTAGTGTAGTGCAACCTATAGTCACGAGTGCATCGTAGATACCTAAGTACTCTTACGATAGCTTTCCGGTAATTCATACCTAGATTACTCGTATATCTGTTGAGTTTGCTTGTTGTATAGGCTATGTCTGACTTATACAATTGGTTAAGTACATTAGACTTCCCATAACTCAAGCATACTCCATTTAAGAAATGCTTTCTCCTCTATTCTTTGATAGATGCATGCTTGTATCTAGAGGTGTTCTTGATATAGCTGTATAATCTTTGCTAAACTTACCAAGAATTTTATCTACATAATGAGCTTGACTCAAAATGATTCCTTTTGAAGTCCTTGACACTTTAATTTCCAGAATGACATCAGCAAGACCCATGTCTTTCATGTCAAATTTAGACT
>CAOJBK010676391.1:0-12340 GCA_948294925.1 Codiaeum variegatum | reverse complement strand
CCAACCCTCCCTGTGCCTACACATGGAGGACCATCCCAATATTCGCAAAGCACATACCGCATCTGCTGCATCTTTAGCTGCTCTAAAGCGTCTAGATCGCTGCTGATTCATTTTAGCACGAGGAGCGACGCCATCTACCAAATGTTTTCAAACAAGCAGCATCACACAAGAAATACAAAATGCCATCCCCAAATGCTTTCCAGAATCAATGAATTATCAGAAAATTATCCACTCACCAATTGCCATAAACAACAATTTTCGAGGCCTCACCATATTGAACAGTCTATCAATGTAGTCAAACATGCATTGAAACACCTCATCAAAAGATGTTGGAGAAGGCTGCATATGATAAACACTAAAGCATCAACATCACATGCACAAAACAAAATTTTCACTAAAGCACAAATACCATAATAATCAACAAAAGACAATTTCAAAAACCGTTATCAACAATCAAATCATGAATAATAAATTGAATAGCAACAAAAGGAGTATAAAGCTACATAACTAAAATTCAGCGACTAAAACGAAAAAAAAAAAAAGCATACTCTATCTTCAGGATGAAAGCAGGGATGAATAATCCCGTTCATATCGAGATACAAATTATCATATTCAATGTTGTTAGGGTTAGGTCTACTCGTATCCACCGGAATCTTAACTCCATCGATAACTAACGGTTCTTCTTCAATTACATCCACCACCACTAACGGATACTTCTCGGCTAACCACCGATAGAAAGCTGGAACTCCCATTGTTAATCACTCCAGCTCGTAACAGCAGCCTCGCCGACAAAATGGAATCAAACTATCCGAAGAATTGCAAGTAAACCCTAACTCTAACTAGAACGAGATGCCAAAAAGAAACCGGGATTTTTTGTTACCTGTGATTTGGGATTACGTTTAGAGAGATCGAATTAGGGCATGAGACAAATTTTTGGACATTGATGCCCCGTCTTAATCAGGAAAAAAGAGCTGGCAGAAAGAGGTAGGGGCATTTATGTCATTACAAGAGGTTAAAGAGTCACCAAGTCGGTTGGCCTTGTACTGTTCATTTTATATCCGGACTGAAGAAGATATTGATTATCGGTTTAGCCTGCTTATTATAAGGAATCGATGGAGCACCTGTGAGTGTCCATAGCAAGATGCGAATCGTTTCCTACAAACGGATTTTTTTATTTTAGGACTGATTTATTATTTAGTTTAATTTAATTTAATAATTTCATTTAATTTTAATTTATTTAAATGTTTTCCAACATAATTTTAATTTTAGTTTTAGTTTTTTTTTTTTTAAATCATTCATTTTAGTATTTAAAACTAACAAATAAAAAATTCTAATTACCAAAATTTTATTTCTCCTTTTAGTTATTTTCTTTATTTCTTAATGTTGGTTAGTTTTCTCATTGAATAAATCAATGAGCAAGGCCTTTTCATCTCTCTTGGTGGTGGCCAATTTGAGCAAAGGTGATAGGAGGTCCATATTTCTTCAAAGCTTGAGGATTTCATTGTCTATAAGAGGTTCTTACTTATGAAGATAGAATGGATTCAATCAAAGCATGCGCTTTCATATCAAATTCTTTGAGGAAATGAGTTGCTTCATCGGATCATTGGTAACGTCAAACCATTTATCACTTGTATCATTTTGTCGTGATAGCCTTGCTTGTTGCCCTTGATGATGATTTGAGTTGTTCTTGCAGCATTGGATTAACAATTGATTGGTGTGATATTTACTGCATAACTTATGGTCGGAATTTTCTTCCCCCTAGTGACAACCACTTTAGTAGAGAAAATCTTTAGAAGAATCCCCCAAAGAAGTATCGTAACATCCAACTCCAATTGTTATGCAAATCAAAACAAAATTCATATAAGGATATCAATATTTCAAGTATTCACTTTATACACAATCAGTATAGCATATTAAACATACCATTTATAATAAATTTTATCCCTCCAGATATATTGTCACACTGCTACATTCATATTTAACAAGACTTACACACACAAATAATATTTATAGATGTAAAATATTTTCCCAAAGTAAGTGCTTATAAATGATACAATGAGAGAGATAGTGTGAGGCTTGGCTAGTGATATTTGATCCATCTACAATGATTTAAGTTTCAAAATAGATAATCACTAGTTTAACTCTCTAAAAAAATAATTGTTATTTGGTGTGCTGCGTCTCGATGAATATAAACATTAATTAAATTTTAAAAACATATAAAACACACAAATCATACCAATAATCATAAAATATAAGAGTCATGTGATGCATATGCTTGTGCATTAGTTCATTTGATTTTGTTGTGATCTTGCAAGATAAATATTGCTCCCGGGATCAAAGTGAAACAAGTGATATTTAATAATATTGGCTATTATATATCATGTGAATCAAGTGATATCCCTTTAGCATTTGTATTTTTCATGTGATTTTCCATGTGACTTGGAATTACTTCTCAAGCTAATCACTTAATCTCAAATGCAATTATTTAAGTGCAAAATGGTTGGGAACTGAACATAAAATTATCACAGTTTACTTGTAATCATATGTATTCACATCAAACACACATTGATAAGCTATCCACATACATATAAATACTCACCAAGTAGTCCACATCAAAATTTATAAGAATTATTCCATTTAAGCCACATGCTCAAATTCACTTAAGATCGATTATACAATAAGATTCAATTAATGCTTATACTTACCTCGTAAGAGCTAAACGATTCAGGTACGATTTGTACCCTCCTCCTTACCATTTTTTTTAATACTTTTAGGTCCTAATATATATATATATATATGATTAACATTATGCCTTAAATCAATGCTTGTGCTTAATATGCAATTAGGTATATGTTTGAACCAATTGAGTATATGTTGTGCATTTTTCTTTATAAGGCAGCATGACATTTCCGTACTTAGTAGTGAATAACTTTTCTTAAAAAATCCAAATGACCTGATTCTTTTTTACACAAAAAAACTACATATACAAAGCTACAGCATATTAAAAAAATAGCTCAAAATATGCAATGTGCAACAACTAGTAAAGTTCTAAACGTAAACATGTTTTGACTTATTCCCTACACATAAACAGTTTGGGCATGTCATATTCGGGTCGTAATTTCTGAAGCTATACAGGTCCAATTGCAACAATACTTTATAGAATAATATAAAACACACAAAGGAACAATTTTTATTTGGATCACTTCTTTTTAATTCTTTCGGTTAAGGTGATCAAATCAAGTATACAAAATAAGATTATTGCATAATTCTCAAACAAAACGAATCTTGATCTTTCAATTTTAACTCATCACGCAAGTAAAATTTTGCAAAATCCTTTTACAAAATTTTAGTTAAAGGCATAAAAAATAACTTTAATGTTTTAAGGGTTTTCCAGTTCCTACCATAAAGGTTCCCAAATTAAGGTTACAAAATTCTATTATAATAAGGAATTCAATAACACATATTTGCTTTCATAATTCAATTAATTCTCAAGTACTTATACCTATCCATTTATCATACAATAATTTCCAGTAGGTTTTCATGATGCGAGGATAAATATATGTTTAATTCACGCAAGAAACTTTGAGTGAAAATCTTACATTTGATGATAATTATAAAGATTAAGATGAAAACTCTAAAAATTGTCTCTTTATTATTATTATTATTATTATTATTATTATTATTATTATTATTATTATTATTAATGACCTGAGCACCTTATGTGGATTAGAATTCGATTTATTTAGGCCACGTGTTTACCTTACAAGTGTCATTTGGTGTGTTTTAATTTTATTGGTCAAGACATTGTGTTTTGATTAGCTGATAACAAATCTTTTTTTTTACTCCGCCATGCTTTACCTTTTAAGTATTAAGATCTAATTTTAATTTTTCATTTCATATAAGTCCTTAGACGATTAACAAATCACCTATCATTCAAGTAAAATCATACATGTATGCATTGTTTAAAAATTATTATACGATTAAGTACATGATCATTTCTTTTGTACCGATAAAATGCATATGTAATTTCTATGTAATATTTTTGAATATATGATATTTAAAATGTATGATAAAATGAATATGCTCATGCATCTATCTATACTATATATATAAAAGTATGGGAGGGGGGGGGGGATAGGCACAATTACTGATTTGTCCCTCATTAATTATACCAAAATGAGGTTAATTTGGTAATTTATATATATAAATAAAAATAATTAAATAAACAATAAAATTTAATTGTAAAATTTACATTAAAGGTATATTAAAATTCATGTAGGACAATGGATAGATGTTTCATACATTCACATATTGATGTGGATATTGGTTAGAATTACATATGATTAGGATTTAAAAAATAAATAAGTAATAAAAAGATGTTTTGAAATTCGTTTATGTATAGTTGGTCTAGGATTTGTTGTGAAATGGTTTTTCTTACGAAACAAAGAAAATTTTATTTTAGAATTCATATATCCAAAATTAGTTATTTATGCATGAAATTTCAAATTAAGACAAATAATTAAAAATATTATATTGAAAATAAATAGATAAAAATAATTAGTTTATTACTTTTTAAAAAATATTTTATTAGAGCAAATTCTTTTTTACCAAAAAGATTGAGCGACAGGAATCAATGACCGCACTCCCTTTGCGATTTCTTCATATTCTATCCCTCAATATATTATTAAAATAAAAATAAGAAAGAATCCAAGTTACAAAGGATAATAACTTCCAAAAAACGAACAAAGAAAGTTAAACTAATCTAAAACTTTCTTTTCCACTGAACTCATCATAAAAAGTTTGCCCACAAAATTCAGGAACCCGCAGCCACCAAAATACAGCTTGATGTTCCCTGCCATGATTGGCAAGACGATCAGTCATGCTATTCCCCTCCATATAGATGTGAGAAACCACAAATTGCATAGCAGAAGTAAACTGTAAATATTTCAACCACCTAGGCTTCAAATGCCAGGGAACCTGCATCGATTTAGATTTAAACAAGAGATTCAGTCACCGTAGGAATCACCCACCGATCATACCAGAAATTAAGTGTACTGTTCTCCCCAATCAACCAGCAATAACTAGCCTTTAAATTAACAAAGCATGCCTTAATAGAGTGTCAAACTAAGGAAGAGAAATAGGAATGCTTAAGCTAACCATATCCAATAATACTTTCTATTTCTCTCTTTATATTTATATGAAATTTTCAATCTTTATTTAACTTGAAATATTTTTCAGTTGTCCTCTCTACTTTTTATTTTAAATTCATTAAGATAAAAATAATAAAAAATAATTTTTTAAAAGTTATTTTCTCCTTCTTAAGTGTAAGAAAAGAAAATATGACTCTTTATTAAATTTTAAAGAGTCTCATTTAAAATGTTATTGTTAAAAAAGAAATGAATAGTTAGAGCATCTTTAATAGTACTATTGCTCGAACTATTCATTTCTTTAAAAAGAGTAAAAAATAATGTATAATTCCAATAATATTTTTCTATAGATTTTTTTCTTCAAATGAACAATGACAATATAACTCACAATAAAATATTATTGTTAGTACTTAAAACTTTAAGTAGACGTTTTTGCCTCGTATTTTGTACAAGACAACACAGCTTATTTTTTGATAATTAATTGCTCGAACTATTCTTAATAATTAATTGTTAATAGTAAATAACAAATTTATTCTATTTAGAATAAAATTCTAGATTATTTAATACCATTGTAATTCAAATTTGGAGTTTAAAAATACAAATAAATAACTTTTAAATTTCAAATATTAGTTTAAAACTATTATATTTTAAACAAACGACTATAATTATAAATCTAATTTATAAAATAATTTGATAATAACAATAAACTAATTTTATTAAAATTTCACCAAATCAGTTGTATATAAATATATATATGAAAGACATAATTTTGATAATTATTTTTCTCTCAGCACCACAAGAAATTTCAGATTTACTGACCCCAATTACTAATCTAATTTTTTGGATCAATAATTGCTGATCCCAAAATTATACTTACTGACTAATTACTGACCCAATTTAGAGAAAAATTAAATTAATTAATTATTGACCCAAAAAATGGGTCAGTAAATTACTGACCCATTTTTTCGGTCAGTAATTGGTCACAAAATTAGAGAAAAATAATTATTTGAAATCCCACCAGATTATACTGACCCAAAAATGGGTCAGTAAATTACTGACCCATTTTTTCGGTCAGTAATTGGTCACAAAATTGGAGGGAAATAATTATTTGAAATCTCGTCATATTATACTGACCAATTACTGACCCAAAAAATGGGTCAGTAAATTACTGAATCATTTTTTGGATTAGTAATTGGTTAGTAATTAATTAAATTAATTTTTTTGTTAGATTATACTGACCCAAAATTAATTAATTTAATTTTTTCCCTAAATTATATTGACCAATTAATTGCGTCAGTAATTAGTGACATATTTTTTTGGTCGGTAATTGGGGTCAGTAATACATGGACAGGAATTAATTTTTTTCCGGAAAAGCACGCATCAAATAAATTGTTACTTACCAAATTTATGGGTCAGCAACGAGTCAGTAATTTTAAATATATTGTTACTGACCCAATTTAGGGGTCATTAACGGGTCAGTAATTTTAAATATATTTTTACTGACCCAATTTATGGGTCAGTAACGGGTCAGTAATTTTAAAAAAAATTATTACTGACCTAATTTTTTTGTCAGTAACGAGTCAATAAAATTAAATATAAAAGTCCTCTGCCCCAAACCCAATTCATTTTGTCCTGCTCTTCCTCTTAAACTTCTCTCCAAACCAGCAAGGAAAGCAGAAATCGGTCCGGTGAACACCCCAGCATCTCCGGCGACCGCATCTCCTTTTTCTCCGCATCCCCTTCATCACCGACCAAGCCGGTCTGCTCCCGTTTCCCTATCAAGCTTAAGTCTCTAAAAAACTAATCCATTCTTTTCTTTCACATCTACGAGAACCAGAAGAACTGTCGCTGCCAAAACCACAAACGCGATTTCCATCTCCGGCGTCACTGTCGAACAGTAGCAGCAGCGGCGAAAGTCCCATCTCCGGTGAGTGAGAACAGCGAGGTAGGATAGGTAATGTGTTGTTCTTCCCAAAACGATTTCAACTTTGTGTTAGGGTTATTCTGAGTTGTTGGATAAATGAACTGAAATTTTGATTTTCAGTCCATGAATGGGGGCTTTTCTTTTTAATTATGTCTGTGCTGTTGGCATTTTGATATTTCTACTGTTCAACAATTAATGATGTGAAAAGAGACATGTTGCATGTTGTTGAAAGAAACCAGACAAGGTTTGATACGACTGAAGCATACGAGTCCATATTAACAGGGAAAAGGAAAGGTTTGTTAGTCCTCATATTTGCATCTCAAAAAAAAATTATTTTTATTATTTATCTGGTTCTCACTTTATTTTGATACATGTTTAGCAGATAACAAAGACCTCAAGATTTTCTAGATTGTATAGTTGATCTCCGGGAGTATGACGTCCCATACCATGTTCGATTTGATAATGGTGATTTCTTATGCAATTTTCAAATACTTTTACCATGTTATTGTCTGTAAAAGTTAAATGAATTGAAATTATCATGTGATAACTTACAATCCCAAGCTACTCAGATATCTGATATGGGCAGTGGTATGATGTTAGCGTATCCAATACTGGTGTTACACTAGAAAAGAGGACTGATCTTCTGCAACGTGCTGAAGTTCGAATATGTGCATTTGATATTGAAACTACCAAGCTTCCTTAGAAGTTTCAAGATGCTGATTATGATTTGATAATGATGATATCATACATGGTTGATGGGCAAGGGTATTTGATCATTAATAGAGAGGTATGAATTTTGCTATTTCATTAACTTTTGCACTATATAAGTTTATGAATTTTATTGTTTGTGGGAATTGGATACATTTTGATTTTTACAGCTTTTCAGTTTTTTTGAGAATCATGTGGTGATTGTTTATATTGTCTTTGCCAAATGTAATGGTTCATGGCCACCAATTAATAGATAGGATTAAATACTGCACATTTGGGTTTGTTTAGTTTGATAATTCCTTTGAGTTACTGGTTCTTTTGGTATAATCTCTTATGACCAGAATCTTATTAACATTCTAGTGGAAACAAAATAAAACCGACATGTTTTCTTTATGATGATATAAAGGATACAACTGCTTGTTTTTTGCTTGAGCAAAAAATTTAAGTCCATCCTAGAAGTTGTTTGCATGTCTGTCTGCATATATATATATATATATATATATATATGGTATTTTGGAGAAATTTTCAGATAAATTAGATGATATTTTACTACAACGTGAAGAATTCTGTAAAATTTATGGTATTAATATGTCTTTTTATGATTGGTTTAAAAGAATATTTTTTGTTGAAAATAAAATAAAGTTTTCTTATAAAAAATCTTCACAGTCTATAAATCCTATTACTTCAAGGGTAAAAACCCCTGAATGGAAAATAAATAATAAAACTGTACAATCTGAATATCCACCGAAACAGCATTGTACTTTTAAATATGGTAATGCTGAAGCCATAGCTTCACCCATTAAAATCCCTGAAGAAAATGATAACGATAGACGTATCCTAGAACAAAACAATTATACTAATGTCTATCTTCAGGCGATAGGAAAACAATTGGGATGTATAGAAAAAACTATTCAAACTGAGCCCATTGTCCAAAGGTCCACTGAGCTAAAGCTTAAAAACCTCATTTTTTACTCCTTATCAAGTCTCTAAGCCCAGTCTTGATCAATTCAGGACCCATGACTTAGACTTTGTTAAAGATATTAAAGATCAGTTAAGTAGGATTGAATCCACTTTTGATTCTAATAAAGTTGTTCCTGAAAGCCCTTTGGGATCAAAAACTATAGGTGTTTTAGAGAAAGATATCAAATCCAACTCAGAACAAGACTGTTCTTCCTTTATGAATGAGGATATAGAAGCCTTTAAAGACTTAAACATACCTCAGGTCAATCCTATTATTAACTATCATGAAATTATCCCTAGAGTCCCTGACCTAGGTACATATCAAAGACCTATAGCCTTAAAACAATTTAAATATAATGCCACCACCATATATAAATGGAATATAGATAACTTAGCTGACTATAAAGTTTATTACAACAAATGATTATGGCTGCAAATGCTTATAGAACCCAGATAGGAACAAATGATAGAGCTATAGCTGAATTCCTTATAGCGGATTTTCCTGGTCAGTTAAGAGGATGGTGGGATAGATACTTAACTGAACAAGAAAAACTTGAAGTTTTAAATTCTATAAAAATCACTGAGGATGGTACCCCTATTTTGGACCAAAATAATCTCACCCAGGAAGATGCAGTTGCAACTCTTATATTAACTATTTCCCTACATTACATGGGAGATCCTACCCATATTAAAGGCAAAAATGTTGAATTACTTAGTAATCTCAGATGTAAAAAACTAAGTGATTTCCAGCTTTATAAAAATATCTTCCTAACTAGAATCATGTTAAGAGACGATTCTAACCAACCTTTCAGGAAAGAAAAGTTTTTAGCAGGATTACCCACTTTGTTGGGTGAAAAGGTTAGGAATAACATAAAGAATGAATATGGTAACCCTATACCTTATGATAATTTGACTTATGGTTTATTAATAAGTATAATTCAAAAGGAAGGTTTAAAAATCTGTCAGGATCTAAAACTTCAAAGAACTCTAAAATAGGAATTAAAAAAGACTAAATCAGAACTAGGTACTTTCTGTCAATAATTTGATTATAATCATTATAATTCTAATAAAGCAAACTGCAATGGTACTTGTAGTAGAAACCCTAAAAGGTTTTCCAAAAAACAATACAGAAAACCAAATAAAGAGAAATATTATAAAGCACCTAAAAAATTCAAAAAGTTTAGAAAGAAATTTAATAAACCAACGACTAATAAATATTATAAATTATATAAAAACTTAACTTGTTATAACTGTGGTAAGAAGGGTCATACCCAAAGATTTTGTAAATTTAATAAAAAACTTAATGAATTAAATTTGGAATAATATTTTTTAGAGAAAATCTATGAACTTTATATCCATTATGAAGTAGAAGTTTCTGAAAAAGAAAATCAAATTGATGAAATCAATAGTTCTTCAAAAGAATCTGATTCTTCTTAAACTAGTAAATTTATAAATATGATAGCAAAAGAACAAGAGACAATTATTGATACTATAAAACACTTAAACGATGCTAATTTACAAAAAAGAATATTTAGATAAATTATTAGATTCACTAAAAAAATAAAAGCCCATGTTCTTCCAAAAGTCACCCCAAATATATATGATTTGAATAATATATTTAATAAAAATAAAAATAAAAAATACACTCTTATAACAAAATGTCAATTCCCCATTTATATGAAGAAATTAATATAGTAAAAAAGGAATTAAAAGAGTTAAAAGAAAAACAAAATAAAGATTTACAATTAATAAAAACACTTTTAGATAATAAAAATTTAGATTCTTCCTCCTCCTCCTCATAATCATCATCATCAGAAGAAGAAGAATTTGAAGAAGCTGGAACTTCTAGAAACAATGAAAATTTCATAAATATTTTACATGAAGTTACTTCAAGAAAATATTTAATTAAAGTGACCTTATTATTTTCTAAAGATTATAAAGTTGATATTATTGCACTCTTTGATACAGGTGCGGATTTAAACTGTATAAAAATAAATTTAGTCCCTAAAAGATTTCATCTAGAAACTAGATAAAAATTTACTACTGCTGATAAGTCAATGCTTAATCACTTCTATCTGGAGCCTGAATCCAATAGGAATATCTGCATAGATGAATAAACGTAAACATTAGAGGGCCAGGCATGTGTCTGGCAATAATCCTCCGACGCTCAGGTCAGTAAAGGATCTGTATGCTTGTATAGTTTTAGGGTCTGTCAAAACGTACCTCTAAAGTGTGTTGTCAACCATTATATATATAGTAATTTGAGGACCAGGTGGCACGTTGTATGTGGTCCATGTGGCGACGTCCATAGTGAACCTTATTTGATATTTATCAAAGGTATGGACATATACTGCTTTTGTACCTATAACATTCATAAGGTGAATGGGCCGAAGGCCCTTCTTCAAGGTGGGCCTTCAGGTCCAGTACTTCCCCTAGCATGTGGCCTAGGCCTTCTATGCTTTTGGATATTCTGGATTATTACCTTCTAGTACGGGCTTATTTACTCCTTTGGGTCTACACTCTACTAGGCCCATTTTATATACATCCGTATCAACTGCTAATAAATCAAAATTAAAAATAAAAGATAAAACTGAGATATCTATTATTAAAGATGATATAGCCTTAAAAAATATATTTATTTTATCAGATAATTTACATCAATTTGTTATCCTTTGAACACCCTTTATCAATTTAATTACTCCTAATAAAGTTGCTGATGATGCGATAATTTTTAAAGTAAGAAAATAAAAAATAAGCTTTCCCTTTGTAGAAAGACCTCATAGGAAAAATATAAATTTATTAAAAGCTCATTCTATATATACATACCAAATAAATGCTCTTATAAAATCGAAAGATTTCCATTTATGTAATTTAAAACAATATCTCCATTCTAGTAAAATAATAGAACAATTAAATACTGATCATATTAAAAATAGAATAGAACATATAAAATACCTTATTGAAAAAGAGATCTGTGTTGATCTTCCAAATGCTTTTTGGAGCAGAAAAAAGCATATGGTTGATCTTCCCTACAAAAATAATATTACTGATTACATGATACCCACTAAAGCCCAAAGCATTCAGATGAATTTTGATATGAGAACCCATTGTGAGAAAGAGATCCAAGATCTAGAATCCAAAGGCCTAATTAGTAAAACCAGAAGCTCATGGTCTTGTGCCGCATTTTATGTAAACAAGGCTTCTGAAATAGAAAGAGGTGTACCCAGATTAGTTATAAATTATAAACCCTTAAATAAAGCATTAAAATGGATCAGTTTGTTAGCAATGTATGCCCTAGAGCTTACACTCAGCATGTGAATGTAAACGAAAATCTAACTGGCTTTAGTATATATGTTCTTTAAGTGGACACATTCCTAGTATTGAACGTATATATGTCCCTTAAGTATTCTGTAGGGAATCTATTCTCAAAAAGTTTGAGAATATGAGTGACAGATTGCCATTTTAACAGATGCTTTAAAGGTTGTTCATGGTCATAGGATTATTGGTAGGGACGCCATTAATCCGGAAGACCATCACCTCTGTTGTCATCCATAATAAGTATGAGATACTTATTGGTATGGAGGTAGTGAGTCTCATGCTA